>JASDQU011400471.1:0-18805 GCA_032191745.1 Picea mariana | reverse complement strand
TGGGAGGAATGGTTGTTATCCTCCCCACCTAGGTTCAATTCCTTGTAAGTGACATGTGATGTCATTAATGGGTCTATAAGATACTCTTGTTGTTGAGTATGTTTCTCATGTTGTTGAGCAATCAATATCCCGCCAATCTTGGCCTCCCCATGTTCTCTCGCAGATTTCGGGGGGGGTTTCTATATAAAAATGATAACCCTCAATAACCCCAAAAAAGTCTAAGAATTAACTAACAAATTATATATTGGGAAACAAATTATATATATATATATATATATATATATATATATATATATATAGATAGATAGATAGATAGATATTTCCGATGGAATAAATCGAGAGAAACCCTCTGAGTACTTCCCCACATTTCGTGGATGGTAAACAGGGTAAATCGTCGGCCTGATTATGAGCCTAACCTAGTGGGGACATCAAGTGAGGCTCAACCATCTCAACAAATATCAACAATAGCTGGTCGGGGATTTGACCCTGATACCTCATTTATAATAAACATAACACTCATCCACTCAAGCTAACCCACATAGAAAAATTTTATGTGTGTGTGTGTGTGTCCATTGGGTGTAGCTTGGGCGGTTGGGAGGAATGGTTGTTATCCTCCCCACCTAGGTTCAATTCCTTGTAAGTGACATGTGATGTCATTAATGGGTCTATAAGATACTCTTGTTGTTGAGTATGTTTCTCATGTTGTTGAGCAATCAATATCCCGCCAATCTTGGCCTCCCCATGTTCTCTCGCAGATTTCGGGGGGGTTTTCCATGGACATAGCGGGATATATATACACAAACTAGCTCCAATGTACTTAAAATTATAACCCTCAATAACCCCAAAAAAACACTAAGAATCATTGCATTCAACTAACAAAAAACATATTGGTTAAAAGTGTCTTATATAAATCAAACCACCTAGCCGGATTGGCTCCGTTGTACCCTGAATAAAAATGGTAACCCTCAATAACCCCCCAAAACACTAAGATTCTTTGCATTCATATCACAAAACACATATTGGAAAAGAAATTGGACATGCCTTCGAATTTGAGGGAGTTGTTGAAGGGAAATTCTTCAAATTCTTCATAGATACCTTCTTCGATGCCTCCAACGCCAAATTTTTCATCTAACTTTTGAGAAGCCTCCATGTTCTATGGTGGAAATACACACGTGCGCGCGCGCACACACACACACAATATTATGCTCCCCTCAAACTAGTCAATGACAAGAACCAACTACCCACTAAAATCCCTCAAATTTTCCCCAAAACCTCTCTCTTCTACCAAATTATACCCCCTTATACACAATTGAAACTTTCAATTACCTCAGTTGTCTCTCAAGTTGACCCCTTCCCACCAAATTCTCTCAATTTCATGCAAAAATCAAACCACCACATTATTTCACACCCATTGGTTCAGGGTTTCATGGCCATGGCCATGGCCAATTCATGTGGAGAAAATGAATTTTCCCCAAAAACCATCTCTTCTACCAAATTAGACCCCCTAATCCCCAATTCAAACACTCAATTGCCTCAATTTTCTCTTAGACCAACCCCTTCCCGCCAAAGCCTCTTAATTTCGTGCGAAAATTGAACCACGACACTATTTTACACTCGCCAGATCAGGGTTTCATGGCCTGTTCATGTAGAGCAAATGAAATTGTGTTTTTTTTTGTTGTTGTTATTTTCATTTTTGTTTTTTGTTTTTTTATATGTTTAATATGCATAACTATAACGTATAATATATATAGCTTGTATATTGCATATATAGGTTATATATATTATATATTATAGATATAAGTATATATAATATCTTTATTTAGATTTATTGTAATTACATGGATATATTCATTTTGACTATTACATTGTTGAGAATCAATGTATATACATCAAATAGATATACATTGTTCAACAATATGAATATATTTTTGAGTATCTTAATGTTCAATAATTCATGGATATATGTAATACATGGATATGAATATATAGTTGAGAATATAATTAGTAATTACTTGTATTTATTGTAATTATATATTAAGTTATTCATTGTTGAGAATTAATGAATATAGAACATTTAAAACTTATAAACATTTGAGAAACAATGTATGTTTTCAGTTGTGGTTCACATTAAGCTAGCTAACGAAATGTGGATAGGATCAAGTTGCAATTCATGATATAAATAATTATGATGTACATGTTATTGGGTGTGGTATTGCAAAGCATAGAAGTAAGAAATACTACTAATTTATATTCATATAGTTGCTCTCTAGTTGTATATCTTTATCCCTAATATATATTAGTAGTTTTATTTTCTCTAGTATTATCAAGCAATATTCTAAGGAATGATCTCCTACCCCATAATTGTTGCATAATTTTAAATCACTTTTATCTTTCAAAGGGAAATTGAGACTAAGTTGGTCACCCTTATAGTAAGTAAAACAAAACCTTCTGTAATATCTGCCTTCACCTCCATGTCGACCACCGCAACCTCCTCTTCTGTCACCATAGTCACCTTCTCTTGGATAGTCACCAACCCATTTTCCACCTTGTGCACCCTAGTTTTGATTAGTTGTTTGTGTAGGATATATTGTATGGTAGTTGGTCCTTTTTCTTTCAATCTGATGATATTTAGTTGTAATGTGGGTATTTTCTTCATATATGACACACCACTTTTTCTTGGTATTCTTTATATTAAGGGGACATTCCTTTATACTATGGCTTGTTATAGCCTCACATATTTCACAATAGTGTTCAAAATTTAACATTTCTAGCATATTGATACATATCAATTGATTCTCTATATTTGCAATCTTCTTTTTCGCTCTTTTCATTTATGTTGAGCCTTCTTTAGGGCTTCTTCATATTATTTGATTTCATACAATCTTAGAGGTGCCCTAATTTTCGATAATAAACTTACAATGAACCATTGCACTAAAAGCTCATTATCTATAGTGCAGGGATTCTAGCTAATGAGATCCTTAAGTGCAAGGATTCTAGCTAATGAGATCCTTAAATCTTTTGTTAAAACCCCTTACCAACTCATTTGACATTTGGTTAATTTCCTCAAGGGTTTGGGCTACAAGATAATTAGCATCTTGAGTCTTGAAGAATGACAAAAATTTATTATTGATCTCATCCTTGGTTCTATTATGGTTTTCAGTAAAGTTCATAAACCATGGGAGTACTCTTCTTAACACACCAGTAAATTGGGCCATTTTGTTAACTTCACCAGTGACATGCATTGCATTTAGGGTATTTTTTAGGGGCAAATTTTAGTCTAATGGAAAAATTTTAGGACAATTTGTTAAGATGGATGAATATTTATATTATTTAAATATATTATATTTTGTTTTATTTCAAAACCCTATTTCTATTTTTTGATATAAATAGTCAAACAATATCTAGCATGAGGAATCATATTCACCTATTTTCAAGTTTAGGGTGAGGTTGATTGATGTTCAAAATAGAAGATCATATTCTCTTATTTTCAAGTTTAAGGTGAGGTTGATTGACCTGGTGGTGAAGTCTACTGAGGTATACATACCCTACTCTACCCTACCCCTTCTCGATTTGAACTTATGACCTCTTAAAAGGAAACACATATTCTTAACCATAACCATTAAAAAGAATTAATTAAAATTAATTCAATAATAATTTTGAAATTAAATATAATTTTAATATTCATAGTAATTTTAATTTTAATAATATAAATATTTTAAATATTTAATAAATAAGTTAAATATTAATAATATTTAAAACCAATAATAATATAATGTTATATATATCGAGAACGGGAAAAAAAACATACCAATTTATTCTATTCGTACGTGCCCACCTATTTGTGTTAGTATTTCATCTGGTTTGAACTTTAAGAACTCTGTAATATGAACATTCTATATATATATATATATACACACACGTGCTGGCCGATTTTTCACTTGATTTTAAATATTTGGTAAATATGTTATATATTGAGAGAATACGAATTTAGCCCATTTGTACCGGAATTCCGGCTGATTTGTTTTCTCTTTGATCGTAATATAAAAATTCTGTAATATTTGGGAGATATATTAAATATAAATAATATTTAAAATAAATAATAATATAATATTAATTTGATTTAAGTAGAGATGATTTGAAGGATAAGAAATTATATTAAAATGTAGAAATATGGATTAATTTTATAAGTCTTTTGTATTCAAAATATAAAATATTTGGCTATAGTTTTGTAAAAATATTCAAATTTATAAGGATTTTATATAGTTTCTATAAAATTTTAAGGATTTTCCATGGATTTTTAAAGTAAAATAGTTTTTAGAAAAAAAGAAAATTGGCTAATCTTTTTTTAAGAAAAATCATGGAAAATTAACCATTGGAAAAATTTAACCGCTAAAATCATTTATGATCATTTGATTTGAATTTAATAACTATGTAATATAAATATTCTAAATATTTGATGATGGATATGTTAAATATTAATAATGTTTAAAACAAATAATAATATAAGGTTATATATATATAAAACAAGAAGAGACACCAATTTAGTCTATGAATTTCATTGATGTGTTTTCTTCTTCTTCTTGGTTTGAATTTTAATAACTTAATTAATATAAATATTAATGGATATGTTAAATATTAATAATAATATTATAATGTTATATATAAAAAAGAAAAATGTTTAATATGTATATATATAATATAAAAATATTTTAAACTCAAGTGGTTTTGAGTTAAAGCGGAAGCTATCTTCAAGGTAGGAGGAATCTCTTGTTCCCCTTATAGTTGGGGGCATAATCAAGATTAATATTTATCTATAAGTATATGTTTAAGATGAATTTGATATTTGAAATTTACATCATTATGAATCCAAATAATAACAAAGTAACAATGTTTAGTGATGAAGATGTTGAATAATAACAAAATGGAATTGTTGAGATATTGAATAACATATATATTATAACATATCATTAAGAAGTGATATGAGGAACATATTGAATAACTCATATAATACATAGTAATTGATCTCAATCTATCACATGGAAATGGAGGTTGAAATTGGAGACCATGCTAAACTTTATATATCTTAATATTATAATGGTTTTAATGTGCAAATACTAATTTAGATAAATCAAACATAATCAAACAAAGTATAGGACTTCAACTTATATATATGTTTCGAAATTGGTTTTCACTAATTTATTGTTAAATTCATTTAGTTTTTGTCACTATCCCATAGTTGAAATCAATATAGAGAATTAATTTCATTTGTATGATTTCCTCAATTGATTAATGCACCGAATCATTTTTCATGGTATGATCAATGAAATCAATGCATATTTTTTTGCAGTATGTCATTGTTGAAATCAATGCAACTAATTGTTTTAAATCGTTTATCATTGTGTCATCACTAAAATCAATGCATTGCATTGTTTTGAACTATGTCATTATTGAAATCATAGCATTGCTTTAAATCATTTTTCATTCTACCATGTCTAAAATATTGTTTTGTGTTATATCATTGTTGAAATCATTTAGACTTATTTCTCTAAATAATATTTTTTAATATCATCAATGAAATCAATATGCATTATTGTTTTGTGTTATATCATTATCACTAAATCACCATATTGTTTTTTGTTATATCATTGCTAAAATGAATACAACTACTTGATTATGTTGAATAGTTTTTCAATGTGTCATTACTTAAATCAATGCATATTGTTTTGTGTTGTATCATTGCTAAAATGAGTTGATTTTTTTTCATTGTATCAATACTTAAATCAATGCATATTGTTTTGCACTATGTCATTATTGAAATCAATGCAACTAATTGCTCTAAATCATTCATCATCCTATCATCACTAAAATCAATATCAACGCATTGTATTTTTTTGCATTATGTCATTATTGAAATCATAGCAACTAATTTCTCTAAATCATTTTTCATTATATCATCTCTAAAATAAATGCACCCTATCATTTTGTGTTATATCATTGTTGAAATCATTTCAACTCCCTTATTTCTCTAAATCATACTTTTAATATCAACATTGAAATCAATATGCCCTATTGTTTTGTCTTATATGACTCAAATCAATATGCCCTATTGTTTTGTCTTATATGACTGAAATCAATATGTCCCATTGTTTTTTGTTATATCATTGCTGAAATAAATGCATGTATTAAATGATTGATATTGAATTCTCTTTTAGTTTCCAATTCTCTTTATATTAAGAGGACATTCCTTTGTACTATGGCTTGTGATAACCTCACAAATTTCACAATAGTATTCAAAATTTAATCTTTCTAGCATCTCAATGCATATTAATTGATTCTGTATATTTGCAATCTTCTTTTTTGTTCCTGACATTCTTGCAATCTCCTTATCTACATTGTAATATTTTTTACATCATCCCCAATTTCTCTTCTAATTTTCTACCTATCAACAAGTTCATCCAATCCTCATCATTTTTATATGTTGGGCCTTCTTTAAGGCTTCATAACTTAATGATGAATCTTATCAAGTGTTTTTGGCATGAAATTTTTATGTGTATGTATATTTCTACATATTGCATACATCACTAAAAATCATATACAAGTACATCCAAACACTATCCACATCTATAAATAAATCTTCGCCTATACATAATAATGCATGCACATGCACACACTTGTTTTAAAATATATAAAGATGCAAATTGTCTCATGAACAACATATACTCTATAATTCACCCATCCAATATTCAATCTATCTATAAGATGTATCAAGTTACAACTTACCTTTCCATCTATAGATTATGAGTATACATACCTGAATTTAGATAATCTACTAACATCGCAAACTACCATCCCAAAACTATCCCATGTCTAAAATATAAAATTCCCACTACCCAAAAAATGTTCTCTATAATTCAAACCACTTGGCCAAACTAGCTCCATTCTACCTCGAATAAAAATCATAACCCTCAAAACCCCCCCAAAAATTCTAACAATTTTTGCATTCAACTAACACGTAGAACATCCAATATGGTATTTAGAAAGGAGATAATAAATGAAAAGGTTGATGGTTGGGTAAGTTTTTTCCACTATTGGGGTGTTGCATTATGCATGCTCATTCGTTGTGTTTCCTTCAATATATAGTTATAAATGTTTTGATACCTTGATGAGTTTTCCTTTGAATTATTAATTTATATCCTTCTTTTACAGGCTCTTGGGTCCCTACTTTACATGATGGCCTATCTAAAATATGTTTTCGATGGTGAATCAAAACTACAAATATTTAATGGGAACTATCGCATTCATGTGTTACCAAGATATAGTTCTTCATTGGTTGAATTGATCAAGGACATGCTCACAACCACTCCAGATAGACCATTACCGATGGCTACTTCTGAGATAGAATCTCCTCCTATGGATTCCCAAGATCATGGTAAGAGGACCATGAATTAGTATTGAGTTTATATATATTTGTGATTTCCAAATGAAGAAGCATAAGTGGGCATGTAGCTAAGTATTTTATCATGATGCAAACAAATTGGAATTTCACATTGTAGGTAATCATGTGCCAATAACACAATCTCCTCTACTCCCATATAGAACACCACCACCTTCATTTACATCAAAATACTAAGATAGTCAATCACTGCCTATGGTATAACTAGATTCAAAGGCTATTCAAGGAGGTGGCAGTAGTGTCATTTCTTTAGGATCATTTTTGTCAAGTTAGTATGCATAGGAATACATGTATGTGGATGAAAAAGGCCTTATGTTTGATAAGGATTCTAGGAGTGAAAGTGAATTCAACCAAAGGTGACACACCCCTAAAACTCATCCAAAACAGGGCATTTCAAGTTCACAAAAGGAAAATCATTCCAAAGATGAACATATTTTGAAAAGAGGTATGTCAATTAACTTCATGAAGAAGGTGCATGGGTCACCACAATTGACAACCCAATAGGGATATTGTGAAATGAATTTAGATATACACCAGAAAAGGATTGTCTCTGAAGAAACTGACCATGGTGGTGAAAATAAAATGGACTCTCGTTTATCTCTAGTGAATTGTTTAGCTTCATACCTTTGCATTCCATTTCATGATGATTCATTCAATGCATTTGTTGAAGAATTTAATAACGATAAGTCCACCTCTGGAACTAGTGTGTTTGGCAAAGAAAGTTACAAGTATAAGTGGATAGATTGAAAGAAGAGCTAGAGAATTGTGCTTATAAAGGAGAAAATCACATCTAAGAATGAAAAATTGACTACCCGTACCTAAAATATGAAACTCCGACTACCCAAAAAAATTATATAATTGAAACCACTTTGACAAATTGGCTTTGCTATATAAAATGATAACCCTCAATAACCCCAAAAAAGTCTAAGAATCTCTACATTTAACTAAAAAATTATATATACACACGATGGAAGAAATCATGGGAAACCCTCCGAGTACTTCCCCACATTTCGTGGATCATAAAAAAGGTAAATCGTCGACCTGATTACATGCCTAACCTGGTGGGGACATCAAGTGAGGCTCAACAATCTCAACAAATATCAGCAATAGTTGGTCAGGGATTTGACCCCGAGACCTCATTTATAGTAACCACAAAATCATCCACTTGAGCTAACCCATCGAGATAAATTGTGTGTGTGTGTGTGTGTGTGTGTGTGTGTGTGTGTGTGTGTGTGTGTGTGTGTGCGCGCGCGCGCGCGCGCGTGTGCGTGTGTATTTATCTATATGTAGTACATGTACATGTATAATTCAAACTAGATCCAATGTACTTTGAAAAAAATTATAACCCTTAATAACACCAAAAAAACACTAAGAATCTCTGCACTCAACTAACAAAAAGCATATTGGTTAAAAATGTTTTATATAACTCAAACCACCTAGCAAAATTGGCTCTGATGTACCTTGAATAAAAATGGTAACCCCCAAAACACTAAGAATCTTTGCATTCAGATAACAAAACACCTATTGGGAAAGAAATTGGACATGCCTTCAAATCTGAGGCAATTGTTGAAGGGGAATTCTTCAAATTCTTCATAGATACCTTCTCTGATGCCTCCAATGCCAAACTTTTCATCTAACTTTTGAGAAGCTTCCATGTTCTATAGTGGCAATACACACACACACACACAATATTATGCTCCCCTCAAACTAGTAAATGAAAAGAACTAACTACCCACCAAAATCCCTCAAATTTTCCCCAAAACCCCTCTCTTCTACCAAATTAGACCCCTTAATCCAGAATTGAAACTTTCAATTACCTCAATTGCCTCTCAAGATGACCCCTTCCCGCAAAATTCTCTCAATTTCATGCAAAAATCAAACTGCCACATTATTTCACACCCATTGGTTTAGGGTTTCATGGCCAATTCACACAAACAAATGAATTTTCCCAAAAACCACTCTCTTCTACCAATTTAATCCCCCAATTGAAACACTCGATTGCCTCAATTTCCTCTTAGGTCAATCCATTCTTGCTAAAGCCTCTAAATTCCATACAAAAATCAAACTACCACACTACTTCACACAATAATTTAGGGTTTCATGGTCAATTCATGTGGAACAAATGAATTTTCCCCAAAAACCCCTCTCTTCTAGCATATTAGACCCCCTAATCCCCAATTGAAACACTCAATTGCCTCAATTTGCTCTTAGGCCAACCCCTTCCCACCAAAGCCTCTTAATTTAAAGTGAAAATTAAACCACCACGCTATTTCACACCCATCAAATTCATGGTTTCATGGCCATGGCCATGGCCTATTCATGTTGAGCAAATGCATAGACCAAATGAAAATTTCTTTTTTTTTCTTTTTTTAATATTTGTTATTTTCAATTTTTTTTTTATATATGTTTAATATGCATAAGTATAACATATAATATATATAGCTTATATATTGCATATATAAGTTATATATATTATATATTATAAATATAAGTATATATAATATATTTATTTAGATTTATTGTAATTACATGGATATATTCATTTTGACTATTACATTATCGAGAATCAATGTAAATACATCAAATAGATATACATTTTTCAACAATATGAATATATTCTTGAGTATCTCAATGTTTAGTAATTTGTGGATATATGTAATACATGGATATGAATATATAGTTGAGAAAATAATTAAAATTACTTGTATTCATTGTAATTATATATTACGTTATTTATTGTTGAGAATTAATGAATATACAACATTTAAAGCTTATAAACATTTGAGAAACAATATATGTTTTTAATTGTGGTTTACATTAAACTAGCTAACGAAATGTGGGTAGGATTCAGTTGCAATTTATAATGTAAATAATTATATTGTACAGGTTATTGGGTGTGGTGTTGCAAAGCATAGAAGTAAGAAATAATACTAATTTATATTCACATAGTTGCTATCCAGTCGTATATGTTTATCCTTAATATATATTAGTAGTTTAGGTTAGTCATTTATAGCTACAATGGTTATAATTGCTCAAATTTGCTAGTATTTAGCTTATAAAAAATGTTGCGACAACCTTTTTGGGTCGTGTAGTCACAAATTTGTCATTTTGTACTAGTGCATGTTTAGGTAAGCTTTGCAAAAGATTTACAATTATTTTATACCTCATTTTCTCTAGTATTATCGAACAATATTCTAAGGAATGATCTCCTACCCCATAATTGTTGCATAATTTTAAATCGCTTTTTATTTTTCAAGGGGAAATTGGGACTAAGTTGGTCATCCTTATAGTAAGTAAAACAAAACCTTCTATAATATCCACCTTCACCTCCATGTCGACCATCGCAACCTCCTCTTCTTCCACAATAGCCACCTCCTCTTGGATAGTCATCAACCCATTTTCCACCTTGTGCACCCTAGTTCTGATTTGTCATTTGTGTATGATATATTGTATGGTAGTTGGTCTTTTTCTTCCAATGTGATGATATTTAGTTGTATTGTGGGTATTTTCTTCACAGATGGCGCACCACTTTTTCTTGGTATTCTTTATATTAAGGGGACATTCCTTTGTACTATGGCTTGTGATAACCTCACAAATTTCACAATAGTATTCAAAATTTAATCTTTCTAGCATCTCGATGCATATCATTTGATTCTCTATATTTGCAATCTTCTTTTTTGTTCTTGTCATTCTTGCAATCTCCTTATCTACATTGTAATGATTTTTGCATCATCCCCAATTTTTCTTCTAATTTTCTACCTATCAACAAGTTCATCCAATCCTCGTCATTTTTATATGTTAAGCCTTCTTTAAGGCTTCTTCATATTATTTAATTTCATGCCATCCTAGAGGTACCCTAATTTTCTATAATAAACTAACAATGAACCATTGCACTAGAAACTCGTTATCAATAGTTTAGGGATTCTAACTAATCAGATCCTTAAATCTTTTATTAAAACCCCTTACCAACTCATTTGACATTTTCTTAATTTCCTTGAGTGTCTAGGCTACAAGATGATTAGCATCTTGAGTCTTGAAGAATGACAAAATCTACTCTTGATCCCATCCTTGGTTCTATTATGGTTTCCGGTAAAGTTCATAAACCATGTGGGTAGTCTTCTTACGTGCCCACCTATTTGTTTTAGTATTTCATCTGGTTTGAACTTTAAGAAAACTGTAATATGAACATTCTATATATATATATGTATTTGGTAAATATGTTATATATTGAGAGAATATGAATTTAGCGTATTCGTACCTTCCGGCGGATTTGCTTTCTCTTTCCATCTGGTTTGACCGTAATATAAAAAATCTAAATATTTGGTAGATATATTAAATATTAATAATATTTAAATGATACAATGTTACTTATATATAAAAACATTAAGAGAATACGAATTTAGTCCACGGCGATTTGTTTTGGTCTGTTTGAATTTAATAACTCTGTAATATAAATATTGCATATATTTGGTAGATGTGTTAAATATTAATAATGTTTAAAACAAATAATAATATAATGTTATATATAGAGAACAAGAAGAAACACCAATTTACTCTATGAATTTCACTGATTTGTTTTCATCTTACTTCGGGTTTGAATTTTAATACCTAACAATATAAATATTATAATATTAATAATAATATTATAATGTTATATATAGAAAATATATATATATATATATATATATATATAATATGTATATATAATATAAAAATATTTTATGTTAATTGAGTTTAGCTCAAGTGGTTTGTGTTTTTGAGTGTTTTCTCTTATCCAGGTTCAATAATTTGATTTTCACAAGTAAAATGTTGAGCTTTTAAATGAGAAAGCTATTGAAATTAAAATTATGTTTTGTTAATTAATAACGAGTGTTTTCCCCCACCTAGGTTCAATAGTAATTGTTATCACCATAACAATTTTCTTTTGATGAAATCCAAGTCTCCAAATTTGGCAAGGAGCTACATTGGTGTGGAGGCGCGATAGTTTGGAGGACTAGGTCACATATAGCGAAGAAAGGGCTAAACATAGCGGAGACGCAGAAGTGATGGTGCCCGGTGGGCCATAAATCTTGAGCAGCCCAAATCGTCGGTCAGGAGACATATCGGGCGAGGAAATAACGCGAAGGTTAAGCACTAGATAGAGGGTCGGTGAAAATACCAAGGTTTTAGCCTGCAGACACGTGGCACCACCAGAGGCATATCGAGGTGAAAAGTGGTCTACCCAAAACCGTTTTGCCTCACCCCCGATATTGAAAAGCGTGTATAAAAGGAGGGTCATGGTCATTATTTTATGATATTTCAAATCTTTTGAACATTTGAAAATTGGCGCAAACGCTTCGTCGAATTGAAGCTCAACAGTGAACCAGACTCGCGCATTCTCCTCTAAGTCACATGTATTTTTCATCATGGCCATGAATCCTATCATTTTATTCATAACAGAGCAAGATCTCGCCTCTAAAGAAGAGGACTCTGATATTTTTGACACAAAAATTACCGTCTCACCCATTTATGTATCCAGATCCAATTTGTTAGACAATGTCAGGAAATGAATACCCTTCCTTGAAGCAGCCCAAGCATCCATAACCCCTTACACCGTCGAAGTCGCGTTCCCTTTCTCAGAGTTCATAAGCTAGTGTGCAAAACAGTATTCTCAGGAAGAAAAGGTCATTTTGAATAAGTTAGGGTTAGAGGTCTTGTGCAGAATAGATACCCTGTCAATTCGACACGCTCTCAATACACCAGAGTCTTCCCCCGCACTGTCGAAGCCCTTCGAGGAAGAGAAAATAATCACAGTTTATAGAGAGTGCCCCACCCCCCCGAGATCAAAACCCTATTTTTGCAGACCATTGTTAAGCCTGAACATCATTCTGAGAATATGTCATTACCTATTGATGTAAGTGTCATGATTATGGAGGTCCAGTGGGCCTGTTCCATACTTAGTCAGATTTTAGGATTAGATAACGACAAATTTGTAGTAGAGGTCATGTTGGGTTTTTTGTTGACCTTTTTTCAATCAGAGTCCAGTCAGTCAGTTTGTATCAGCTTTGAAGATTTCATCGTCGATAATGTGCACAAACAGTGGTAAATTTCCAATCACTGAGACACTTAAGGTATTACACGCATTTGCTGAGAATGTTCCTGGAAACAAGTAAGACGGAATTCCCTGAAGCTGCATTCATCTCAACTGAATGCAAAAGGATCACAATGCTTATTTTTATAAATAAGATCATGTCCAGGGTTTATAGCCTATCTTCAGCACAGGCCTGCCAAGGGTTTTGGAAGAAATGAAAAGCTCTTTACAACCCAACCCAGAGAACAGGGTAGGAGATTGGATGTTGTTCATGCATTCTATTGTAATTTGGGTATATGGTTATCAAGAGGGACCTTACCTTTTACATGTCCCTCTTATGAAAATATTGGTGCCCCGGACAAGGTAAAGTTCCATAGAAACGCCAGTGACATGCTATATTCAGATTACCTGAGTCTGAGTTTGAGGGTTTCAAGACTGACAACCCATGCACTCAAATTGGATCGACAATTGAAGCAGAAAAAATCATACAACAAAGCCTGGCAGACACAGGTCAAAAGATTGGAATCTGAAGGCCCTCAAGGGGTAAAAGCTTCCTTAGATGAGAAAGAAAAGATGATCCAAATCCTGATGAAGAAGCTGAAAATGTTTGCTACAGAACATCCACAGACAACAGAGTTGGCTGCTCTAGAGCAAGAAAAGGAGACATTTAAACAGGAAGCATTAAATTACAAAGACAAAGTATTGCAGCTGGAAAAGGAAAAAGAGAGTTGGTCACAAGGAGAGGCTGTAACATCAGACGTAGTTGTTGTTGTACCTTCTGCTGCAGAAATTGGGCCTAACACTGATGGACTAGTTCAGGCTATGTCCCAAGTTAGCCTAAAAGAAGGGGAAATCAAGAATCTCAGAGGAGATATAGAAAGGATGCAACATGAAATGAAAATTAAGAATGAGAAGATAGCCCAGTTCCAAAGGGAAAGTCAAGAGTTGTAGGAAAGAGTGAGCAAATTGAAAACAAGGTTGAGAGGTAAAGGACTTTTGTAGGGAGCTAAACATGTAATCTGGGACTCTATCGCTGTTGAGGCTGCCAAATTCAAGGTATACCTGAATTTCATAAATGACAAAGACAGCATGGTTGTCACTGCCCGAAGCAGGTGTACAATTGTAAATGAAACATTGGCGAAAAAAACCTCATAATGGACCCAAAACACTATAATTTTTCTTAATTATGTTCCTACCACTGATCTCCAGACCATTGGGGTCAAATACAGAACTACACTAATCATTTGGGCTAGGAGGATTATCACTAAGCACAATTTGCTCAAGTTAGTTCAAACCAAAGCCGTGCAGATGGAGCAGAGTATACAAGAATTTAAGAATACATTTGAACAATTGTTTGTCAAGGGCCTCCCACCATTTTGGGATGGCAAAGGAAAATTACACGACCCGGAACAGTACAACTCCCTCCTCACACAATGCAGAATGGATCATTCTAAGTTTGACGGTTTGGAAGAAAACTTGAAGGGACCAAGTCTAGTGGAATATCTAATCACAGATTTTGAGATTTTAAATCAGATTAAGACAGTGAAGATCGGGTTGTCGACTATGTCTTACGCTACTTGGATTGATATGGAGATTCTGATAAAGGAAATGATGGATTACGAGATTCCTTCTGGCTCACAGTGGAAGGAGATGTGCGGTTGGGTAGGACGAAATGCAGTTTTCCAGGGACCAGTAAGTAACCTCGAGGTGTCGCCAAACTGGCAAGTTCGACAGGAGATCGGAGCAAGACTGATGGCGCAGAGGAAGTCGAGTAGTCAGAGAGATATGTCCCTAGTTTATGAAATGTTTTTTGTTTAAATCATTGTAAATCGATTGGCCTACAGAAACTATTGGCTTGTAATTATTGTAGTCATTTTTTAGACACTGAAACGCTTCAGTTTCAGCCATTGTAATCGAATTGTATAAGTACTAGAAATTATGAACGAATTAATGTTGGCAAAAGTGCAAGGGCACCTTCTTAGTTGTTTTGAACTACATTGTAATTTTCTGGAGCTGAATTGAATACATATGCAGAAGATTTTGAAGTCTCTATGAAAAGATTCTAATGGTGGTGATATGAGTTTTTGTCTTCTTTCATCGTATGTATTTCCTGTTTTCTTTATTTCCATTTGCATTGTCTTCTGTTTAAATTGGATAGTTAAAATCTCATAATTCATCTTGTGATGCTCTCGGCTTAAGCAATTTAAACTGTGTGAATTTCCTCTTAACTAATTCAGAATTCATTTCAGTAATGCTCTAATGCAGATATTTGTTTTATCTCTCTTCTTACACTCTGTTTAAACTCAATTAACAACTCGGATTCATTGCCTCATTTAGCCTTTATCCTCTGGAGAGTTCTACCAGCCAGTCATCGTTTTCCTTCACTTTCAGAATTCTGAATCCATATCCCTAAGAGTCCCTCCCCTTCTTTGCCAGCAAACTTTATAAAAAACCCCAAAACAATCTGAATCCAGCCATTGATTTCCAAAGATATATCAAGCGACACAAGAGATTCCTCTCTGAGTTGAGCAGGCTAGTGCCCAGCTCTAAAGTAGGTTGAAACAGTTACCTCTATCGTTTTTCTATTAGCCAGACAAAATTTACAGAGTGCTAACAGTAACCATTATCATCATCAATAACAATAATAATCAAAATCGACTAAAAACTATAATTCATTTAAATTCATTTTTAATAAAATAAAATTACACTTTAAATTCATTTTTAATAAACAAAATTACACTTTAAATAATTTGATTTTTTGAAATCTTCATAAATTTGAAATTAAAATTTAAATTGGTCTATTGGACCTCAAGAAGGTAAGGGATTACTTGAAATTATTTAGAATTTTATTTCTATGCTTGAAAAGCACTAAGAGAAGTGTTCCAAGATCACCATACTTTTGATGATTTAAAAGGTCATGAAGGTTGGTAGTCTCACAAATCTTTTGAAATTGAGATTTAATCTAGGAATATGCTAGACATTCTAAGAGAAAGTGTGTTTCATCTTCAACCCTCTTAGTGTCACAAAGGTGAGAGATTATTTCATCCCACGGTGTTTTGGGAATTGACCGCCACCCAATTTCACTATGGAGCTCATGAGAATTAATTCTTATTTTAGCAATGTTTATTTTCTTCTTTACACTTATCAAAACAAAGAGAGAATGTTGATCTTCTAAATTAGGGTTGATTACCTCCTTATAATATCTTAATTTTCTTTTTTCCCTCTAATTCTTTATCACACCACATTTTCTCTTTAAATTTTGATGTAATAATATTTTTAATATTATTCTTATTCTACAATATAATCTCTTCCTTTATTCCCCAATCGTTTAGCCAACATTGGGCATCATTGTGTCATCCCCACTTGAATCGAAGGTATTTTTCATTAGAGTTTGAAGCAATTTTAGGAAGCATCTTGTCTTCCATGTTGTTTAAATTGTTTTTATACATTAGGTATCTAGTCATAGCCATGCTCTCAATGGGAGAAATGATTGCTTCTATGAGAAGGATGGGATAGGGTGTATTTTCTTTAATTTTGAGATTATAGATTATAAAATTATTTTGGATCGATTGTATCTTTCTCCACGACTGTCTAGAGATATTGCATCCTCAAAATTCGCATCCATATAAAATAACATGAGTAATGAGAGTCTCAAAGAGGAGTTTTTTCTTATCCCATACCCAAAGATCCATTGATTTACAACTGTTTTCAAGCCCATATAAGATTTCCACCCTCCATTTATTCTTTTCTTAATGATATAATTCTAGTAGAGCTTGTGTTTAATATCAATGCCAAGATATTTGTATGAAAGCACTTCCTCCAAGTTGTTGTTGTCATATATGAAAGTATCGTAGGTGATCTTATTGGATTTAATTATCATGACTTTTGTTTTGTCACTTTTAACAATCATACCCGTTTTGGAGAAAAAATCCTTAAGGATTCTTAGCTGCTTGTCAAGATCATGGGAAACAATGTTCTAACTTGTCAATGTATATGCCAAAAAGTGTTAAGATAAACTTGAATTGGTGAAAGTGTCAAAGTTGTTAGGTCAAGAGTTGTGGTTTCAAACACATGGTATTGGTGACCCGTGGTATTGAGCTCATGGATTACATGTAATGAAATCCTATAAAATTTTGGTGATACTCCATTGTAATATGTCAAGAATTGAGCGGTCAAGGCTCACTTGATCGGGGCCAGGAGATTGGTCGACTTGGGCGGATTTGGCCAAGGGAAATAATAGATTTATTGTTGGATGGTTTTTCCCATAAGGGTTTTCCAAGATAAATCTTGTTTGATTTATGTGTGGTTGTTGCTATTATTTGAAATAATGTTTTTCTATCATATTTTTATTTCCTAACAACTAGTTTCAGAGCAAGGTTGGCAAGGCTTCAACACCAATATTTGAAGAGCATCAATTTGGGCTTGGAGTGTGCAAAGGATGTATGTTTTGGATGCTTGGACCTAATAGATGGACATGTCAGGTGTGGTTGGATCTTTTTTCTAGTTGCAAAATTCAAATCTACCAAGAAGCAATCATCAATAGCTCGAGGAATCGCAAAGCGAGAGGATGGAGGCACAAGTGTCGGGATAGAAATAGTTCAAAAAAACATTGATAGAGTTGAATGTAAATGGAAATATGACTATAATACCTAGTTAGGCATGCATACCTTGGGTTTGAAATTTCACCGATAAAGTATCGACATAAACCTAGGTGATGGGGGGGGAGCATGTGGGATTCCCTGATACCTTGACTTTGAGGGAGGTTTAGCCATATTTTTTCATGGAAAACCCCAATTCTAAGATGTATATCTAGGTGGGAAAAGGGGGGAGCATGCACGATTCCTCAGCTATAGACTCTGAGGGAGGTTGGGCCTGGAGGTGAGTGGTGAAGGCTCACATGACCACTTTGGTCAAATTGGTCATGAGAAACCCCAAGTCAAGTTTAAAAGGGGGAATGTTAGGATAAAATTGACACGGTGAAAGAGTCAAAGTTGTTAGTTCAAGAGTGGTGGTTTCGAGCACAGGGTATTGGTGACCCATGGTATTGATCCCATGGATTACATGTAATGGAATCCTATAAAATGTTGGCGATACTTCATTGTAATATGTCAAGAATTGAGCAGTGAAGGCTCACTTGGTCGGGGCTAGGAGATTGGCGAGATTGTTCGGATTTGGCCAAGGGAAATAATAGATCTATTTTTGGTTGGTTTTTATCATAAGGGTTATCCAGGAAAAATCTCATGTGATTTATGTGTGATTGTTTCTATTTTGAAATATTGTTT
>JASDQU011400470.1:41655-59643 GCA_032191745.1 Picea mariana | reverse complement strand
TTTAAGCTCAATAACAATTGATTCACCCCCCCCCCTCTCAGTTGTCTTAGTAATTTCAACACAATTCTCGCTTGGACACCTTCAAGGCCAAAGTTACATGCAAATTGGTAGAGGTTAAGGGTGAATTTTCCTCCCTCACCTAGTGGTTTAAACAGTCCCTTGGCTCTCCCTCCTTTGAACAACCTTCCCACTTGGAAGGTGAAAACTCTTCCCACAATATGGCCCTTCATTCCAAATCTCTTCTTCGTGACCCGTGTCTTCCCCGAGTTGAAGTGAAAAAATTTGATGGATCAGATCCCACAAGTTGGGTCACTCAAATGGAACATTATTTCTCATTGCATGGAATTACCAATGATCTAGAAAAACTTCATTATGGTGTCCTTTATTTGGATATAGAACATTGGAAATGGTGGAGATGGTGTAGAAATACATGCCATGGGTATGTTGTTTGGACTCAGTTTTTGGTAGAGCTATATGACCACTTTGACACTGACACCCACTATCTTGGTTGTTTGACCAAGTTGAAGCAATATGGCACATTGGAAGACTTTATATATGCATTTGAACACTTGGCTTTCAGAATAGGGGGCATGTTTGATGCCTTCTTCCAGGAATGTTTTATCAATGGCCTCAAAGATGAAATTCAAGCCCAGGTCCTCATGGATCACCATTAAACTTGGTTGGAAGCTACTCAATGTGCTAAGGAAGCCCAACAAATTGTCTCTGCTCAAATATGAAAAACTTCCTTTGTTCCTCGCACTCGACCTACTAACCCTGCAGCCTGTCCCTCCTCCCACTCCCCTCAAGATCCATAAATTAACATGGGTTGAAATGGTAGAATGAAAACTCAAGAGCCTTTGTTATAATTTTGATTACAAATTTTTTTCGGGGCACAAGTGTAAGGAACAAAAAACAATTATGGCCATCTCTAAGGATGTTTCTGAAGAAGAGATTGAGACCCCACCCGTGGCAGAGTTACCTAAGTGAATTGATATTACTTCACCCTCTGACCAACCAGAAGTAGAACCAATCATTTCATTGAATGCTCTCACTAGTTTCTCTGCTCCCAAAACCTCAAGCTCATTGGCTACATTAAGAATGAAAAGGTCATCAACTTAATTGACAGTGGAAAAACTCATAATTTTATTCAGCGTTGTATTTTCCAAGAAACCCATTGCTATATGCATGCAGTCAACAACTTTCAAATCATGATTTTCATTGGAGGTTCCATGAAATGTGGGGGGTGTTGTGAAAATGTGTGCCTCCAAATTGGGCAGTACCACCTAAAATATCATATGTTTTCTATTGACATGGGAGACTGTGATATTGTGCTTGGTTCATAATGGTTACGCACTCTTGGTCCCATCCTCGTGGATTTTAAGGAATTAACCATGAAATTCCAATAGGTGAGACAACAATATAAGTTCTAAGGAATCACAACAGGCTCCCCTGAGATAATCAGTTCCCATCGAATGGAAAATCTCCTCAAAAAAGGTCATTTTGGCATTCTTTCCCAACTCCATTCTATTCAATAAATTGAGACACATGAGGTGCATCCTAACCTCCAATGTATCATCTCCAAACACCAAGCTATTTTTTCCACCCCCCAGGGACTTCCTCCTTCTCGTGGTGTTCATGATCATTCCATTCCTCTCATCCCCAACAATATTCCTCCCAATGTTTGCCATTATCATCATCCATTTTCCCAAAATAATGAAATTGAGAATATTGTTCAAGTATTTCTAACCGCAGGTGTTATCCACCCTAGTACCAGCCCCTGTTCTTCCCCCATGGTCATGGTACTAAAAAAACAAGGTACTTGGTGCATGTGTCCAAACTTTCATACCCTCAATAAATTCACCATCAAAGACAAATTTCCCATTCTTGTCATTGATGATCTCTTGTATGAATTAAGTGGTGCTCATTACTTTACTAAATTTGATTTTCGTTCTGGCTACCACCAGATACATATGCAAGAGGAAGATATTCCTAAGACTTATTTTCGCACTCATGAGGGTTACTATGAGTTCTTGATCATTCCCTATGTCATGTGTAATGTTCCCTTAACTTTCCAAAGTCTCATGAGCCATTTTTTCTGTCCTTTTCTCCTTCATTTTGTCCTATTTTTCTTTGATGATATTCTCATCTATAGTAAAACCTAGATAGAACATCTTACCCATGTGGATAAAGTTCTCAATCTACTCTCTCAGTACCAACTTTTTCTCAAGAAATCTAAATGTTCCTTTGGAGCTTCGGAAGTGGAGTACTCGGGTCATATTGTTGGAAAGGATGGTGTAAGGGTGGATCCTAAGAAAATTGAAGCTATGCAGGATTGGTCGCGCCCAAAAAACTCTCAAGAGCTTGCGCGGTTTTTTGGGTTTAACAGGATGTTATCACAAGTTTGTTAATAATTATGGAAAATTTACAATGCCTCTTGTTGCTCTCCTAAAAAAGAATGCTTTTACTTGGACTCCAACAGCTGATCAAGCATTCCAAGCATTGAAAGACGTCATGTGCACCACTTTTGTCTTGGCCCTTCCTAAATTCACAAAGACTTTTGTCCTGGAATGTGATGCCTCAGGGAAAGGAATTGGATTAGTACTCATTCCAGAGGACATACCCTTGGCTTTCACTAGCAAACAACTCTCGAAGCGACATATTGGCCAATCGATCCATGAAAAGTAAATGTTGACTATTCTACATGTTGTGGATCTCTGACGTCCTTATCTATTGGGGAAACACTTCCAAATTAAAACAGACCATCGTAGCCCCAAGTATTTCCTAAAATGGGGGATTTCATCCTAGGAGAAACACAAATACATGACCAATCTATTTGGCTATCATTATGAGATCATTTATAAGAAGGGAAAATAAAGTGTAGTGGTTGACGCTCTGTCCCGAAAGTACGAAGAAGAAGGATAGATTTTTTCCCTCTCCTTCATTGTACCAGATTGGCTCCAAGTTGTTCACCAAGAATGGCTGCAAGACCCCATAGTTTCTCGATTGATCCAACTATTGCAAGAAAATTCTCCAATTTCTCCAGCATACTCTTGACACAATGAAGAGCTTCGCTACAAAGGCCATTTGTATTTAAGCCACCAGTTGCAACTTAAATCCATGGTGCTTTCTGAGCTTCATGCTTCACCCATAGCAGGGCATTCTGGGTTTACCAAAACCTATAAATAAGTTAAACATTATTTTTTATGGGATGTTATGAAATAGGACGTCCACACCTTTGTGGTTGAATGTGATGTTTGTCAACGCAACAAGGGGGAAACTGTCAAAGATTTGGACACACTACAACCTCTTTCAATTCCACCAGCTATTTGGAGGGACATTTCTATGGATTTCATTGTGGGATTACCTAAATATGGAAATAATTCAATCATCATGGTGGTATTTGATCATCTTTCCAAATATGCTCATTTTTGTGCTCTTCAACACCCATTCACAGCATCCACAGTGGCTCATATTTTCATGGATCATATTTTCAAGATTCATGGCATGCCTCATTATACTTTATCTGACAGAGATCCCACTTTTACCATCAATTTTTGGCAATAACTATTAAGGATCCATGGAACACAATTACATCTCAGTACTGCTTATCACCCCCAGATGGATGGCCAAATTGAAGTTGTCAACAAGTGTTTGGAAACATATTTATGGTGTTTTGCATCTGACCGGAAAAATCAATGGGCTCAGTGGTTACCCTTAGTTGAATGGTGGTATAACACATCTTATGAAACAACTACTTGCATGACTCCTTTTTAGGTAATATATGGAAAAAATCCCCCGTCAGTTCTTTCCTACCTATCATGGGTCTCAAAGGTTCAGGAGGTTGAAAAACCTCTTACAGACTGTGCAACCATTCTTTGTTCTCTCAAAGACAATTTGTTCATGGCTCATAATCGTATGAAACAACAAGCAGATAAAGGACGTTATGAATGCCAATTTACTATAGGAGACCGGGTGTTTCTTAGTCTACAACCTTACAAGAACTCACTCAAAGTTGAACATTGTCAGAAGCTTTCTCCCAAATTTTATGGTCCTTAAACAATTCTCAAGCGCACGAGACTCATGTCCTATCAGTTAGCTTTGCCCAATCATTCTAAGATCCATCATGTTTTTCATGTCCTATGCTTAAAGAAGGTGTTTGGAACTAAGTACCAAACTCAAACCAATCTTCCTGAGTTGGATTTTGAAGATTCCATTTGGTTGCAACGATGGGAATTCTTGGACCAACGTAAGTGTCATCTCCATCAGCGCAACATCAAGGGGGTGTTAGTGCAGTGGAAAGATACAACTCCAGAAGATGCCACCCGGGAGCCGACTACTATTCTACAAGAATTTCCTCATCTCAAGCCTTGAGGACAAGGCTGTTCTTCAAGGGGGAGAGCATGTTAGGGACCTAACCCCCTAACCTCTCATGTAGGTAGAATAATATGTTTCCTTGTAATAAAGGTCGATACTAGTTAATAAGACCTATTTAATAAAATATGAACAAGTCAATGTAAGAAGACCTAATACAAGCTTCTACTTCTAGAAAGATCTTCCTCTAGAATGTTCTCTAGAAGAAAGAATTAGTATAAATAAGAGTAGAATTTATGAGAGGGTCTTGTCTTGAGAATTATTGTAATAGATCTCTGATATGTTGGAGGTTTCCACCTCGAAGAGGCAAGTGGACATTTTTTATTATCAATAAAGGTATTATTATGGTGTTATGGATCCATCTATATTGTTGTTCCGTTGTTATTCTCTGCAGTATTTCTATTTTCTTTTGTTGAATCCATTGTTAGTCACTACAATATTTATGCCTATGCTATTATAATAGATCTGGTACCTAACACAGAACTCCAAACCTTTTTAGTAAAGGAACAATTGACCATCAAATCATCAATCAATTATGCCTCTTTCCCATAAATCACACATCTAACTAGACCAACAAACCCTCTTTTGACCAAGTTATCCCAAGTCAAAATCTAGTTATCACCCAAAAGCAAACAAAACAATTTATATGCAAAGAAAGTTGCCATTTCCATAAATCACTAAGCCATCCTGTTGACGGGCAAAATTGACCATCCATCAACTGGGAGAACGAGTTTGGTCCAGGGTTGTCTAAATAACCCAAGTTGCTTGGTGTAACTCATTCCGACGGGTTTAATGGCTCCGTTAGCCAATCTAAAAGTCCTAAAAGAAACAAATAAAAGAAAGAAATAACTATCTAATTGCTAAACACTATATATATATATAATGTAACTGTTGTAGATATATTTAAGCAAAACATATACAAATCTTACTTATGTACATGATTTACAAACTGCAAGTTTTAATCGAAACTTATGAAAATCAATGTGAAAAATGATTGCTTCTAGGAAGCAGATAAAGAAAGCACATAAAAATATTTTTTGTTTTTCCTTTATAAATCTAAACTAATAACAAAAAATACAATGAAACATAAATGTGTGGATAGTCAAAAGTTGAACCATACATTCTAGTTTCAGTGATAATTAAATGACAGAAAAATACAAAGGAGCTAACCTGTTAATGAGTTAGTGAGGTGTATTCAAGCATCTGTATGAGTGGAGAACATCCAACTGCCCTGTCCAAGAGAGAAATATGCAAGGAACCTTGTGACTATTCTAAATAAATTTAAAACCTATATTAGCAGCTTAGGTTTCAATGAAAGAAGAGGAAACACGAACATAAACCTGTGATATCATAATTGCACATGATTACAGTAAGATAAATCTGAAAGTAATATATGCATTTCATCATCTGATTAAAACTCAAAGATAAATCCTATCAATTTAATTGGAGATATGATCACAACATATATATTTTGAGAAGAAAATTATAGATGGTATTTATAATATAACATCCTGCACATCACATATCATTTAATCTAAAGATATCAGACCTATACATGTAGCAGGATTAACAAAACATAAATGACAACATTATAAACAAAAGGCTAAAGCCAAAATGCGTAGATGTTGTTTCATTAAGTTCCGGAATCACTCATCCATCTCTTGCTCTCAGCCAAGATGATTTCCATTACAAAATACAAAGTATTTAAAGATTTCATGTAAGCTAAACATCTTATCTTCTAAGATAGGATCAGATCTCAAAAGGATCTAAAAGTTACAAAGATAGAGGGTCTAAAAACCACTCAATATCACACCATATCTTCAAAATTATGAAAGTTTTGTTTTTCATTTACAAAATAAGACAAAAGAGATGGCTAATTAACTAAGTACAACATGCTCTATCTTATGAGATCACCACAAGATACATCCTATCCTGAAAGAAAAACGAAATGAGAAAATTAGATATTTATTTAACTAATATTTTCCAAATTTTATATGAGAATTGACTTGGCTGCAGAATCTATCGATTTTGTAGCCAGCCTTATTATTTACAACAAAAATCTAAATCAATCTAGATTAATTAGAAAGATAACAATAAAAGCACAAATAATATAAAAACCAATCTTACCATTCAACTGATAACCAAATTCGAATCACAAAATCTCAGAGTTGATCACGGCCTTGACACTATCAATGTTTTTTATTATGATATTGCCAGTGATTTTCAAACGTTTTCCTTCTCTTTGTGCATTGATCTTGAGCTCACAGTTTTCATTTATTAATGAGTCATTTTGAGTCATAAGAGCCTTGATCTTTGCTTGAAGGACGGGGTTGTCTGTGTAATACTAACCTATCAAATGTAAACACACTTCACAATGTACAGTAGGGGCAATCAGTTGAGGAAACACATGACTGTGTGTTAAAACACTACCACTATCCATTGTTGGCCTTTGACCGAGTTTAATTCCTATAAATCCCTTGCTTCCTTTCAAACATGGTGGGAGATTATTCACATAATCGAATGGTTGATCCGGTTCTAAACAATTGTGATCTTCCTCGGCCAAAAATCTTTCGATCTCGGAGTCAGAACTCTCATGGAACTCGATTGATTCAATCGAGTTCACATAAGCTTTGGATTTATTTCGCAAAATCCTTGAAATGAGTTGACCATGCCTCTTATTACAAAACCCTATCTCTTGATTTTTCTTTGACTGTTTGCATGAATGTTTGTTGTTGGTTTTTGCAGAGGGATTAGGGAAAATGATTTGTTCACGCTTAGGAGTTTTAATAAGCCTAGAGCTAGCATCATGTTTCTCACACAAAGGCTGATCGGGTGATGCCCTTTGACAAGGCTTTTCATACAAGACATCTGGCCCGACACTTGCAAGCCTGAGAGGTTTCTCTAGCATAGGTTTATCTACCACAAGAATCTCTACAGGGTTTACTGTAACAAAGACATTATGAGTTACGAAAGCATCCCAATCGTCACCAAGTACTTTCAGATGATGAACTAACATTAACTTAATCAACCCGTGGTGAAATAAGATGGAATCCAAGTTCTTCCTTTTATATCTCTTTGACATTTTATACAAACTTCTTAGCAGGTAAAACGACATGTTTACTTGGAAATCGATAAAATGCATGAGCAGTCTTATGTGGTAAAGGAAGACGAGGCCATAACGACCTTCACAAGTAACAAATTGCTTTAACACTGCCAATAAACCATGCCATCTAATATTCAATAGAGAGACCAGCATACATTTGTCACAGCAGTGAATACTCCTGGAGGTGACGAACAGACTCCATGGTACCTCGTCCAACTTTTAATTTTTAAACCATTTTTGGCCAGTGAGGGGGAGTCATGTTGCCTCACTTAGAAATTCTTCAGTGACCTCCAATTGAATATCGCCCACCTTGGATCTGCATCCATCGAATGTAAGGGAAAACTCTTGGGCCACTTGTAAGTTATAACCCTAGAATTTCTTAATAAACATCTCCCAACCCTGGCTCTTAAGATCCTCACTTGCATCATCATACAGTAGCAAAGTTTGGGAACCATTTGTCTCAAATTGGACGACAGGGGACATAAGGGTTTGAACAGAGGGTAACAAGAGCGACCTGAATTCACTATGGGCTTAAGAGGTAGCAGCAACAGAGGGAAGTCTGAGCCAAAAACAAAGGAGAAAAAAGAGCAATTACACTAGCACGGCCATAATGTAAGCATAAGGGTTTTGCACACAAAACTCAGGCATCTCTGTTGATGAATGTTCTGGGTACAAAGTGTAACATCAGACCTCGGTCTGTCATAAGAGGCCTGTCACTTCTACCTGCCAGCTAAAATGAGGTACAGAGTACGATCGTGGTGTGATTAATTCCCATGACATGTTATGGGTGAAGTCGATTTGCAAAGGCTAGGAGAAGATGTGTTCTACAATCCAAAAGCATATCGAAAATTTAAAATCAAAATCGATTTACCAAGAATTTTAAATGAAACAAGCCTATAGTCCATTTTCCAATCGATCCTTGGTATACAAAGGCTCCAAAATATAATCTTACAGTCCAAGAGCAACTCAAAACAAATGTTTCATTGATATATGATAATCTTCAAAGCAAAACAACATTCATTAAAAGAGTTGTAAGCATATTGACCCTTCTAAAGACTAATCCATAGATACAATTGCAATACAATTATAAGTTTTAATGCTTCATTCATGCTTTCAATCATGAATGAAGCACGAAAAACACAAGATAAAAAATAAATAGGAACAATCAAAACATACTCTTTACAACCGAATAGTCACCTTCAAATAGAAATATTTACAGGATCAGGCATAGGAAGCTACAGGAATTGTCATTTGTCACTTTAAAAAGAAAAAATCATGTAGGGTTGCCAACAGTGGTGACTCACTGGGAGAAGCAGTTATCTCTGCATCACCAATGAGTTCATGTTAGGATTATTTAGAATGGTTACACATTAGAAAACAGCTGAAGGACGCCAAGAATCTTAATCAAATTCCAACAAACATTACTCAGTCCATCTTTAGATATCTTCCTATCCAAATGAAATCCGATGACAAATTTTAATTACGAGAGAAACGAAATTTTAAGCCAATGGCTCTGATACTGTTGACAAGGCCACTATTGCCAGCAGGCGTCCATAGCCTCGACAGCGATATCAATTAACCCACTCTGACACCTCTACCCTGTCCAAGAAGTTTCAATTCAACATGAAGGGTGCTTATAATTAATATCAAAATTTACAACTGATAATTTTCTTGAACCCGAAATTGCTTCGCTGCCAGCGGGCCTGTTCAGTACCCCGACGAAGTTGTCTTGGCACCATGCATGCATTTACCCACTGCCAGCAGACTTGTTCAGTATCTTGGTGGGTCTACAAACACTTCCCACAACTCTCGAGAAATTATTTACAATCTGACATGAATTTAATGATATTCAGAAGAGCGGGGTGATGCTGAAAATTTCAGTCTTCAGAACACTGGACATTTTCCAGCCTTTAATTCTTTTGTTTGAAAACCTTCATTATGATCTGAAATTATTTTACCGATGAAACCAATTCTTCAAGGACAGGAAGGCATACTTGAGTTGCTTTATTTAAAAGCAGGGACAATGTAAAGAGTTTTGATGATGGTCGTGTATACTCATAATTATAAAGTGAAACCATGAAACCTATTTTGAACAGAAAAAAAAAAAAAATCAGCTAGTTTGTGTTTCAGGAAATTACAGCATTGATGCTCTGATAGATCCTGACTGTAGGTTCATAATGAGGCATTATGGTTTCCCTTCATGAACTAAAAGGTGACACAGGCACGGTTTAACTAGAAAGAAACAAAAGTAAACAAAATGAAAAGAACCAACAACCAAAAAACAAAAATAAATCAAAACAAAAAAATTATGTACAAAGGTGGATCTTGAATTTATCCGGAAAAACACCTCTTGAGAGCTTGGCCATTTACCGGGAAGGTGTCTGGTTGTCCCTCCAAACTCTGTAGGTGGAAGGAGATGGGACATAGTTTTTCAATGATTACGAAAGTCCCCAACCACAGGTTCTGGAACTTGGTGTGTTTCCCTTTTCCTTCGTGAGGGTTATCCCACTTGAGAACCAAATCTCCTACCTTGAAGTTTCTATCTGAAGTAGAGTTAGAATCAAACCATCCTTTCACAATCTGTTGATGTTGATCCAGTCTCTCCCTAGCTTGTGCTCTTACTTCTTTTAGTTTCAACGAGGCATTAATTCGACTTTCAAGAGGAGGGCAATCCTCTTCCTGAACTTTCTGCGATAATTGCAGAGAGGGAAGCAGAACATGATGAGGGAGAATCGCTTCTCTTCTGTAGACGAGAAAGAAAGGAGAATTACCAACAGAGGTTTTCAGAGTCACCCTATCGACCTAGAGTTCATTAAAAAGTGCGTTGTGCCAATTCTTATGGTTTTCAGAAACTGTCCTCTTGATGATCTTGATCAAGTTTTTATTCGTTGATTCTGCTAGGTCGTTTCCCTAGTGGGTAATATCTAGCAGAATACTTAAGTTTGATCCCCTTCTCCAAAGAAAAATCGCTCATATTGAGGGAAAAAAAGTAAGAAGCATTATCGAAAACCAAACATTCGGAATGTTGAATCTAGTAATGATGTTCGTGTTAAGGAAAGATATCACCTGATTAGTGTTTACCACTTTCAGCGATGCATCCTCGGACCACCTAGTAAAATAGGTCGTTGTTGTAATGATGTATTTATGCTACTGTGAAGAAGTGGGGTTAATTTTCCCTATGATGTCAAGACCCCACTGTTGAAAAGGTGAATCTACCAAAACAGGATGCAAAGGGAATGTCGCCTTTTTTACTTGTCCAACAGCCTTTTCGAAGATTATGCATTTACGACATAACGCATGGGCATCTTTGAACAACGTGGACCAATAGTACCCATCTCTTAATACCTTGTGAGCAGTGGTGTATCCACCGAATTTACCACCAGCTACACCTGCATGCAGTTCAGATAATATTTTCTCTACTTCATCTCTTTCCAAACAATAGTGAGAACATTATCAAAAATCTTTCGGAATAAAACGTCATTTACCAAATGGAAAGGTGAAAATTTTAGTCTCAATGCTCTTCTCTTTTTTGGATCGAGATGGCGAGCAGAACCGTGTGTTAAATAAAACTTAATATCATCAAACCAAGAATTAGCAACAACTTGTGTATAGCATATATGATTTTCACTACGCTAATTTACAGTTAAGACATTAATTTGACTCTATCGTTCTTCAACTAAATCAGCTACTTGTTTGCATAGGCCTTGACCCCTGACAATTTGTGTAGGAGTTATTTCGAGGTCATACTCTTGTAATGATGTCATCTAGTTTGCCCTTTTTTCACCCAATTCCTTTTGTACTAGCAAGTTTCTAACAGAAGGATAAGGCACAATGACTTTAGTTATGGATTTCAGCAAATATGATCGGAAATGTTTCATTTCTTTGAAAACTGCATAAGCCTATTAATCTACAGCCAGGTAGTTAAGCTATGCTCCTTTGAAGGCTGAGCTCATGAAGGCAATGGGGATTTCATTGCTTTCAACGTTCTTTTGGGTTAACACAGCAACATAAGATCGGTCAGAGGTGAAAGTGTAATGAGTGAAATCTCGTGAGAAATCAAGACTCATCAAGGAAGGGGCTTCCACTATGGATTTTTTGATGGAATCAAAGGCATGATTTTTCTGTGGTCCCAAATGATATTGAACATCCTTTTTAATTAATATTTTCAATGGCCTTACCATTTCTGAGAAACTTGGGATGAACCTTCTGACAAAATTAATCTGGCCTAAAAAGGATTGCATAGATTTTTTGGAGGGGAGGAGGAAGTTTGGAAATAACTTGAGTTCTTTCAGGATCGATGATCCCGTCACTGGATACTATGAATCTGAGAAGTTTTCCTTGTTCCACAACAAATATTGACTTCTTAGGGTTGAGAGATATGTCATACTTGTGGCATTGTTCAAGGATAGACCTAAGGTGAGACAAGTGATCTTTCTTTTTTTTGGATAAAACAGTAACGTCATCAAGATAGACCACTACAGATTGATTTATGAGACCATGAAAAGAAATATCCATTGCTCTTTGGAAAGTGGCCCCGGCATTTATAAGCCCAAAAGGCATCTTCCTGTGGGTGTAAGTGCCCCATGGGGTACGAAAAGTGGTTTTTAACTGGTCTGGTGGAGACATGAGGACCTAGTTGTATCCCGAAAAATCGTCTAGAAGTGATAGTTTTTCGGAACTAGATACCTGCTGAAGAATTTGTTCCATTGGAGGAATAGGATAATTGTCTTTGTCAAACGCTCAGTTCAAGTTACTAAAATTGACACAGAGTCAAATTTCACCACTTTTCTTCCTCACAGGAACTATATTAGATACCAATTGTGTGTGCCTCACAGGGAAGATTATCTTTGCATTCAATAATTTATTTAGTTCTCTCTTGATTGTTGGTTCCAACTTAGGGTGCATTTTTCTCAGCTTCTGTTGAAAAGGTTGAGTCTGGGGTTTCATAGGGATGATATGTTGTATTATATTAGGGTCAAAAAATTTTAAATCATCATATGTCCAGGAAAAGACATCCTTGAATTCTTTAAACAGTTTTATAAAAGCGGATCGTTCTTTCTCGGAGCATCCCATTATCAAATTGATATTTTGCGGATTATCTTTAGACCCTAAATTTATCACTTCATGAATCAAGGAAGAACTGTTTGTTTTACAATTTACCGACCCTCTGAATTTATCATGCAAATCATAAAAATTCTCTAGTCTTACCACAGATTTAGGAATAGAGTTTACCAGATCAGATGTTGATTCGGGAGATCTAGGCTTTGATATTAGCACAAAATTTCAGATATTTTCATCGTGAGTGCCTTCATTGATAATTTCACCTTGGAAAGTGTCCTCCATATGCAAAAATCTAATGATCTATTGATCATCATCAAACACTCTCCAATTAGTGACGTTGTCTAGGACCGATGGTCTGAACAATAACTCGATCGAAAATGAATTCGGAGAAATACCTTTTGTAGGCAAAAGTTTAGAAGTGACGTTAGCCAATAAGTCAGCCTCGTAATTGCTTAATCTAGGAATGGAATTGAAATTAAATGATGAAAAATTGTGCATTAGATTCCATACCTCAGTTTGGTAACTTTTTAGGTGAGGTGATAGGAAATGTATGGAATTTCTTACCTTCCTGACCACAATTTCCGAATCACCGAATACCATTAAGTTCTTTACGTCCATATTTACATTTTTCCTGAGTCCTTGCAAAAGTGCCTTGTATTCGGTGGTGTTGTTGGTGTATTCAAACTCTAATCGACATGCGATGAAATTTTTATTACCTATCAGGTCGATGAGCACACCTCCTACACCAGCTCCTTCTTTGGATTTGGATCCATCGAAGTAAAGTGACCATATCTGAGCTTTGTTGGCAGTGCTTGGCACATTCGGTAAAGCTATTGACTAAGTACATTTCATGAGCTCTGATTGTTGTTCCGGATCGGTGATGGGGGAATTTTTGGCCATGAAGTTACCGAAGAAGGTGTTCATTCCCTGCATTTCAAGTGAATTAGTGGGAGCAGTAAATGGTTCATTAGCATCATTCAAATTTTTCACAGTGTGCTTAAGGTAACGTTCACGATTAATCCTAATTTTGTTTGGCTATCCATTTTCTAGCAGCCATAAATGCGATCAATCTGTTGCAAAGTAACCATGTAGTTGCGCAGACCAATCCTTGCTAAAAAAAAAACCATAGACTTCGGGGATGTCAATGACAATGATGTCAATAATCTGGTGAACCTTAGGATTAGAAGATAACCTAACGAGCACATTTTTTAGTTCACCAATTACCTTAACATTTGTCCAATCGAGCTGAATAATTTTAAGACTAGAAGGATGAACTTCTACGTTAATATTTTGGCAAACAGACAAGGGCATCACTTTTGATGATGCCCCGGAATCTACCATGCAATTATGTACATTCCTATTAAAAATTTCAAAAGTTAACAGAAAAGGTGGGACATTTTTGCGAGTATTAACAGCAGAATTCTGCTTATTTTTAGTCGTTGTCCCTGAAACTACTTTATCTACATTTCATACAGTTTTTTCAGTGATATCCCTTTTATCTGGGGGTTCAGGTGTCATTTTAGCAGGGATCTTTTGAGCTGTTTTAGAACTTATTTCTGTAATTTTCTTGTTGTTCAGATTGTTGTTTTTACTGTTTTTTGTGATGTTCTGAAGCATTTTCTACAGAATAAGTGGGAATTTCAAAAGTTTGTAAACAGAAATATTATCCCTAAGTTTCTTTAGATATTCAATCAAATCATACTATAAAGTTGGGGCTGCTAAACTTTGTTTTGTTTCAACCTGTTTTAATTGTTTCAGAGGCACATTCATACTTATTTCGGAAGAGGATTTACTCTGTGTTTTTCTTCAAAAATTTGCTTGAAAAATACTGTCAGAGAAATGGCTGAAGATATTGGGAGATGATTCCTCTTCTTCAAGTACTCCTTCTTCAACTATGTCTTCCGAACTTTCAGGAGGAACCAAGTTATCATGTGCTTCGAGGATAGTTTGTAGAGCGTATTGTAAGCTTTCAAAATTTAGACCTTCAGGTGTCAAATTTGGCCGGTTGGGGGGAAAAGGCTTTCTGAAAGGAGGTTTAAAACTTCCTTTGCTTGAGGATGCTTCTTCATCCAATCTCTTCAAGTCTATGACTTGATTCAATAATTTTCGGACAACCTTTTTCAAACTTTCTAAGTCTCCAGTTTATGACTGGGTTTTGGTTTGGGGAGGCCTAGTAATAATTTTTGTTTTCTTCTTAGAAGATGGGGTTATTTCTTCCTCATTACTAAGATTATCTTTCAAACTAAAAATATGTTTTTCGATCTAGATTTCCTCCTCGAAGGCTTCCAATAACGTAGACTTCTTAGACCTTTTAACCCAAATTGTTATATTATTGTGTAGAGCTTTAGTGTAATATGCCACAATAAGGCTTTCCGCGGGCATTGAATCAGTGGGGATTTAGTTTTTTAAAGTGAGGAACCTTTGGTTAAAATATTTTACTTTCTATTTAGGATTCATCTTTAAGCTAGAAAGTTCCATGACTAAGACTTCAGGAGTTTTATCATCTTTGAATTTCTCAAGAAAACAGGTTTCGAATCTGTCCCAAGATACAATGGTGTGTGGTTGTTGGGAAAAATACCATGTAGAGGCATTTCCCTCAAACGTGTAAGGAAATATTATACATACAACATCTTCATGCTCTACACTTCAGAGCATGATGGCTAGCATGAATTTTTATATGTGATCCTCAGCGATTTTCTTAGAATCTGGACTGAACTTAGGTAACCATTTCTCCGGGTGTTTTAGTAAAGGGTGTTGGGGTCCAAGGACAACCACAACATATTTATCAAGAAATGGTCTAGCGGGATTATTTTGGTTTTCCATGGGTGAAGGTGGTGTCGAAGGATGATATGGTTCATATGATGAACCGCCTTCGTTATATGACTCTCCTTCTGAAGAGGATGGAGATGAATGAGGTGGGGAAGGTGGAATACCATATCCTCCAGCTCCAAGAATAGGTGTATCGGTAGGAATGATAGTGTCGTCTCCTAGAGGGTTTGAAAGCAGACCAGTGACTTCAAGTTGTTCTCTAATATCATAGAAATCTAAAGGTTGATTCAGTGTCCGACCAGGTTGTCTGATATGGGCCAAAGCACTGTGTGTCCTTAAAAGTGACTGATGAACAATTTCTTGTACGTCGGACCCTTGAGGGTTTGGTGTTACTGGCTCAATAGGAATGTGGGGATTTTTGTTCGAGGTAGTTGTTGTTTCAGAAGTAACGTTGTTGTCAGAATGACTCTATGTTATTATAGGGGAGCGAGTGTCTGGGGGAGGAGTCTTGCGACTTCCACGTGTCATCAATTGTATTCAGGCCCTCCTTCTAGAGCCATTTTTTGATGGGCGAACTTGACCATCCGTCAACTTGGAGAACGAGTCTGGTCTGAGGTTGTCTAAATAACCCAAGTCATTTGGTGCAACTCATTCCGATGGGTTTAATGGCTCCATTAGCCAATCTAAAATTCCTAAAAGAAATAAATAAAAGAAAGAAACAACTATATATATATATATATATATATATATATATATATATATATACACATATATATATATATAATGTAACTATTGTAGATATATTTAAGCAAAATATATACAAATCTTACTTATGTACATGATTTACAAACTGCAAGTTTTAATCGAAACTTACGAAAATCAATGTGAAAAATTATTTCTTCTAGGAAGCAGATAAAGAAAGCACATAAAAATATTTTTTGTTTTTCCTTTATAAATATAAACTAATAAGAAAAAATACAATGAAACATAAATGTGTGGATAGTCAAAAGCTAAACCATACATTTTAGTTTCAGTGATAAGTAAATGATAGAAAAATACAAAGGAGTTAACCTGTTAATGAGTTAATGAGGTGTATTCAAGCATCTGTATGAGTGGAGAACATCCAACTGCCCTGTCCAAGAGAGAAATCTACATGGAACCTTGTGATTGTTCAAAATAAATTTAAAACATGTATTAGCAGCTTAGGTTTCAATGACAGAAGAGGAAACACGAACATAAACCTGTGATCTCATAATTGCACATGATTACAGTAAGATAAATCTGAAAGTAATCTATGCATTTCATCATCTGATTAAAACTCAAAGATAAATCCTATTAATTTAATTGGAGATATGATCACAACATATATATTTTGAGAATCAAATTATAGATGGTATTTATAATATAACATCCTGCACATCACAGATCATTTAATCTAAAGATATCAAACCTATACTTGTAGTAGGATTAACAAAACATAAATGATAACATTATAAACAAAAGGCTAAAGCCAAAATGCATAGATGTCATTTCATTAAGTTCTGGAATCACTCATCCATCTCTTGCTCTCAGCCAAGATGATTTCCATTACAAAATACAGAGTATTTAAAGAGATCATGTAAGCTAAACATCCTATCTTCTAAGATAGGATCAGATCTCAAAAGGATCTAAAATTTACAAAGATAGAGGGTCTAAAAACCACTCAATATCACACCATATCTTCAAAATTATGAAAGTTTTGTTTTTCATTTACAAAATAAGCCAAAAGAGATGGCTAATTAACTAAGTCCAACATGCTCCATCTTATGAGATCACAACAGGATACATCTTATCCTGAAAGAAAAATGAAATGAGCAAATTAGATATTTATTTAACTAATATTTTCCAAATTTTATATGAGAATTGACTTGGCTACAGAATCTCTCGATTCTATAGCCAGTGTTATTATTTACAACAGAAATCTAAATCAATCTAGATTAATTAGAAAGATAGCAATAAAAGCACAAATAAGATAAAAACCAATATTACCATTCAACTGTCAACCAAATTCGAATCATAAAATCTCAGAGTTGATCACGGCCTTAACACTATCAACGTTTTTTATTATGATATTGCCAATCCTTTTCAAACATTTTCCTTGTCTTTGTCCATTGATCTTGAGCTTGTTTTCATTTATTAGTGATTCATTTTGAGTCGTAAGAGCCTTGATATTTTCTTGAAGGATAGGGACATTTGTGTAGTACTGACCTATCCAATGTAAACACACTTCACAATGTACACCAGGGGCAATCGGTTGAGGAAACGCATGACTGTGTGTTAAAACAATACCACTATCCACTGTCAGCCTTTGACTGAGTTTAATTCCTGTAAATCCCTTACTACATTTCAAACATGGTGGGAGATTATTCACATAATCGAATGGTTGATTTGGTTCTGAACAATTGTAATCTTCCTCGGCCAAAAATATTTCAATCTTGAAGTCATAACTCTCATGGATCTCGATCGATTTGATCAAGTTCACATGAGCTTTGGATTTATTTCGCAAACTCCTTGAAATGAGTTGGTCATGCCTCTTATTACAAAACCCTATCTTTTTATTTTTCTTAGATGGTTTGCGCGAATGTTTGTTGTTGGTTTTTGCAGAGGGATTAGGGAAAACAATTTTTTCATGCTCAAGAGTTTTA
>JASDQU011400470.1:22803-41126 GCA_032191745.1 Picea mariana | reverse complement strand
AGCGGCCTTCACAAGTAACAAATTGCTTTAACACTGCCAATAAAACATGCCATATAATCTTCAATAGAGATACTGGCATACCTTTGTCATAGTAGTGAATACTCCTAGAGGTGACGAACAAACTGCATGGTACCTCGTCCAACTTTTAATTTTTAAACCATTTTTGACCAGTGAGGGGGAGTCATGTTGCCTCACTCATAAATTCTTCGATGACCTCCAATTGAATATCTCCCACCTTGGCTCTGCATCCATCAAATGTAAGGGCAAACTCTTGGGCCACTTGTAATTTATAACACTGGAATTTCTTAATAAACATCTCCCAACCCTAGCTCTTAAGATCCTCACTCGGATCATCATACAGTAGCAAAGTTTGGGAACCATTTGGCTCAAATCGAACGACAAGGGCCATAAGGGTTTGAACAGAGGGTAACAAAAGTGACTCGAATTCACTATGGGCTTAAGAGGCAGCAACAACATAGGGAAGTCTGATCCAAAAACAAAGGAGCAAAACGAGCAATTACACCAGCACAGCCATAATGTAAGCATAAGGTTTTTGCACATGAAATTCGGGCATCTCTGTTGATGAATTTTCTGGGTACAGAGCATAACATCAGACCTTGGTCTGTCATGAGAGGCATGTCACTTCTACCTGCTAGCTAAAATGAGGTACAGAGTACAATCGTGGTGTGATTAATTCCCATGACATGTTATGGGTGAAGTCGATTTGCAAAGGCTAGGAGAAGATGTGTTTTACAAGCCAAAAGCATATCGAAAATTTAAAATCAAAATCGATTTACCAAGAATTTTAAATGAAACAAGCCTATAGTCCATTTTCCAATCGATTCTTGATATACAAAGGCTCCAAAATATAATCTTACAGTCCAAGAGAAACTCAATACAAATGTTTCATTGATATATGATAAGATTCAAAGAAAAAAACATTCATTAAAAGAGTTGTAAGCGTATTGACCCTTCTAAATACTAAGCCTTAGATATAATTTCAACACAATTATAAGTTTTAATGATTCATTCATGCTTTCAGTCATGAATGAAGCATGGAAAACAAAAGATAAAAAATAAATAGGAACAATCAAAACATACTCTTTACAACCGAATAGTCACCTTCAAATACAAATATTTACAGGATCAGGTGTAGGAAGCTACAAGAATTGTCATTTGTCACTTGAAAAAGAAAAAATCATGTAGGGCTACCAACACATCCCTAAGAAAAATCACCAGAATCTTCAAAATATTGTACCTCATATGTTTTCTTATAAGTTACCCTTCCTTCTTTCCCATCGCACAACCACACAATCGAGTTAGTTGACTATGAAACAAGAAAACCTGAGTGTTTAATTCCAAAAACATATGAGTCCCATTCATCGCTTAAAGAACCTAAGAGATCTAAACTCTTAGCAGAGTTCCAACTAATATCAACCAGGCCTCCTGAAACATTTGAAACAACTTGATCCAAAAAGACAATTCCTTTCTAATGGACCACAGATATTAAATCTAGATCAATTTTGTAATAATATGGATACCCCACAAGAGGATCATCCTCTCCAATATGAACTTCCCAGCCATTACAAGGATTCCAAGCAATCCAGACGGTTATAATTTGCAGATAAGAAGTAACAGCCTTCCAACAATTTGACACCCCTTTGAGATTCTTATTCCCTTCTCTTAGCCACTCCTTAGCAGATTTACGCTTCAATTATTTCTTTTGAACCACAACATGCCAAAGACGAGGAACCATCAAACACCTCCACAACATTTTCGCTTCCAATGCCCTTCCAAACAAATAAATATTCTTAATTCCCCAACCTCCCCCATTTTTTGGTTTAGCAATCTTGTTCCATTTAACTAAATGAAGACCCTTTTTTTCCTTAATACCATACCACAAAAAGTTGAACAACCTCTTGCGAATCTTATCCAAAATAGCTATGGGAATCTTTTCCATAGAGAGCCAGAAAACAAGAATTTTTTCCAAAACATATTTAACAAGGATAAGTTGACCTCCTACAATTAACCATCTATGACACCAAGTAGAAATTAATTTTTCCACCTTTTGAAGAAGCTAGATCCAGTCATCACACAAGTAACAATTAGTCTTGAGTAGAAACCATAAATACTTAAAACCTTCCCCAATTGACTTGACTTCAAATGGAAACATTTCTTTTAACTGATCCAACCAATCAACAAACAAACCAACTTCCAAAAATTGAGACTTTTGATTGTTGAAATCCATTCCAGCAACATTACAAAAAATATTAAGAGTATCGTTAAACATCTGCAATTCCTGAAAATAACCTTTCTCGAAAAGAATAACATCATCCAAAAATAACATATGTGTAATTCTAACTCCATTTTCTACTAAAACGCCTTCAATTCTGCCTTCTTCGACTAACTTCTTGAGAAGTCTGCTAAGACCTTCTACCATGAGAAAGAACAACAAAGGCGAAAGAGGACATCCTTGCCTCAATCCTCTGGACCCCTTAAAAAAAATGGAAGGAATGCCATTCACAAAAAAAAAAAAATTGTTGACCTGACACATCCCATGATCCAGTCAGTAGCTTCCAAGTTGATCCCAGCCTGTAACAGTACCAGTATGAGGAATCCCCAATCAACTATGTCATAGGCCTTCATCATATCCAACTTCAAAACCAAAGATTTGATCTTCTTTGTCTTAATGTTATGTAAAGTCTCATGGACCACTCTAAGGGCATCTAAACTTTTCCTATCATCCAAGAACCCAAACTGCTCCTTGTAAGTCCCTTTAGACAAAAAATATTTAATTCTAGAAGCAATTATCTCCAAAATTAGCTTATAATCCAGGTTACACAAAGAAATTGGTCTAAAACCTGAAAAATGACTCGAGTTTATCACTTTTATGAATAAGTGCTATGAAAGTCTCATTAAGCGCCCCATTTACATTCCCATTCAGCCTAGATTCCTCCACCACCTCTAGCAATTCAGGAAACACAAGATCAAATAATGCCAAAAAAATTCAATTGTCCATCCATCAGGGCTAGGACTTTTTGATACAAAAAAACCCTCCAAAGTAGACTGTACATCAAACAAAGAAATTGGATCTACAATTGTTCAGCCTTCTTCTTCAGAAAATAAACAAGGATAAACTTGTATTATCTCCAATTGATGAAAAATAGACAAATTTTCCTGAGCCTTAAACATATTTTGAAAATAATTTAAAGTTTTTTTCTAAATCTCGTTGTCTTGAAACTAAATTTCCATCCTCCTTTCTAATATCCCAAATGGAGTTGACTTATCTTCAAAATTTGGCATAAGAGTGAAAATAATTTGTATTTCAATCATCGCATGCAAGCCAAATATCTCTACTCTTTTGGCGCCAAGTATCCTCTTCCTGCTTTAACAACACCAATTTCCTAGCCTCCTTTTCCACGACCAATGCCCTCTCTTCTTTCAACTCAAAACCTCCAAGATTCAATGAATAGAGACCTTTCAAATCCATTTCCAATTGAACCAACTCCTCTTTAGATTTGAGTTTAATGTTTCATTCCCAGACAATAACCAAAGACTTCAACTGTTTTAATTTAAACACCAACAAATCCATTGAGGATGATCCCTCAACAACTTGAAAATTGTGTCAAATAGATCGAACTAAATTCTCAAAATCAGGATCAGATAACCAAACAAAGTTTAGTTTAAATAGACACTTTACCTTTTCCTACCACTAGTGAATTTGGAAAACCACATGCATGTGATCAGAAATTTTTGCATTCACCACCCATGACTGAAATCTTAAATCAAAAGAAGCCAACCTTTCATCGATTAAAAATCAATCCAAATTCTTAGCAACATTATCTTGAACCACTCTCCCATTCCTCCAAGTAGGAAATAAATCAACCTACTCCACATCGATAAGTATTCCATCCTGAATCAACTAATTGAAAAAAACCGCCAATGGATCTAGCCTGATAGAGGAACCCCAAACTTCCCTTGTAGACCAAGTAAAGTTTAAGTCACCTCCTAGAATCAAATCAAGCACTTTGATAATTCCATCTTCAATCAAACTATCCCAAAACAGATGCTTATTCTGTTAAGGCCCATAATAGTTTACCAACTATATATTCTTATTGACATCCTTTAGAAATCCTTCAAAGAGAATTCTCGCAGGGGTCAAATAAGCATCAAATTTATCTTTAATAAGGTTCTGGGATGAAATAAAGCCTCCCGATAACCCACTAGAATCCACCACACACATCTTCCACTGACTTAACAACTTAGAAAACACCTCTCTTGCTTTATTACCACACTCCAATTCTAATAATCTCTTTAGGGATAGAAATTTGGGAGCACCCCCAACTCCCCTGACATTTAGAGAGAGAAAAATCACTTTCTACCCCGAGCTAGGGATTTTTGTGCTCTAAGTGCCCTTGGACCTTCAAAAACATGCCTAAATGAAACATCAGATGTATCACCCCCCACCACCTTATTCCTCACACTTCTAGTCCTAATGTGAGAAAAATCATTGTGTAAACCTCCAAATACAACCCCTTTCTTGACCGAGATCCTTTATTTACAACCCTTGATCATTTCCCATCTTCCACATCACTAGACTTATCCTTTTGGTTACAGGAAAACGACTCCCCTTCCAAAAAAACCCGAAGAGGAGAGAGCTTCAAAACATATTTATAAGAGGGTATAAGCAAGGGTAAGGTTTATTCAACCACTAAATTTACCTTCTCCACCACACCAATTTATTCACACCCCCCAAACGAGGGATCCAAACCCTTACCAAAAGACCCATGTTTATTCCCTTCTACTTTTAATCCCATTCCACCCACCTGAAAATATTCAACCACAAAAATTAGACCACTTATATCTCGAGAATACTCATCAGTCCTAATAGAAAAATATTCGTCCGTACCAGACCTAGAGGAGCACTCCTTACTCACAAAATAAGGATCCCCCACATTCAGATCTCTAGAAATATTCATCTCCAATGAAACCTTAGGAAATGACAAAGAAAATTCATTGTGAGAGTAGCTCGAAAAAGCATTATCCAATAATTTTAATTCTTCATAATTAAAAGAAGAAAACAAAACAGAAGAAATCTTCTTAAGCTTACCAAGAAAAGTGTCACTTTCAAGACACAAATACTAGAACTCCCCTTCCAGAGGAGGATCTACCCCGTCTAGTGACACCCTCAAATCCTTTGGAACCTTAGATAGGACACATTCATAAGAATCTCTTTCTTCAAATGCCTCTAAATCAACAATATATTATTGTTGTGGCCTTCCCGCACAATCTTTTTTCAAATTCCCCACTTACTTACAACCCGAACAATGGAAAGGGATCCCCCAATAGTCCAATATTTCGATATGCATGTGCCCTTTCCATTCAATTTCAATATCCTCCAGAATCCCCTTGAGAATATCCATCTCAACCAGGATTTTCCCCATCCGATGATCCTTACCCTTTAAAACCTCCAAATCCACATGAAGAAACATGCCCAAAGCTTCCACAATCTCAACAAAAGCTTCACAATTCCATAACACAAGCAGGCAACCTAGAAGAAAAATCCACATGTGTCGAAACCAAAAATGGTTCTCTCCATATTAAAAAGGTGTGACCACCTTTTCAGCATCAAAAGGTGCGACCACACCTAGCCCAAAATCTTGTCCACATCCCCCTCCTCACAAAACTTGAAGCAAAACCACCCTTGCACCAAAACCAAAATCTCAGGAACATAATCAAGAAAAGGATTCCATTGTTCATCAACCCACCAACCTATGTCTTGTTTTTACAACTCCCAATAACTAAACCGCCCAACTAGAGCACACAAGGAAAGAAAGGAAATCTCTCGAAGACCTACATCTCTATCGAGAACCATTTTTGGCCCAAACTTCCTCAGTTTCCGAGATTTAACCAGACTCCTTCCCCCTTTGCAACCAACATCCCCCTCTTTTACAATTCCACCTTCCTTGCTACCGCCAGGTTCAACCTTCGACAAACCACCACTTCTATCAAAACTGTTAGAACCCTTGTTCACATACCTAACCCCTCCAACAACTTCTAGTCCAAAAATATCATCAATAATCCCAACACATATTGTGTCATGATGGAAATCAATCACTTGAATACCCAATTCATCGTTTGTCAGTTTGTTTGTCACTTCCTTCACAACAAGACTATTTTCATAAAATTTTAAATATGCTCCGTACTCAAGAAACACTTTCCCGTCAATAGTTTTCCGAGTAAATTCTCGATATTCCTCATCTAACTTAAAAATTCCCTCCTAACTCCACAAAACCTTGTCTGATGGTTCCATTAGGAAATCAATCTTGGTCTCTGACCAATTACCATAGTCTTTCATGTCATCCTTCAATAGAAACTAGTCACCGCCACTAAATCTTAGCATGCATCTCTCCAACCATTTTATTGAAATTATATGGTCTTATTGTCAATCTCATTCGGAATCAACAAAAAGTAATGAGATATGAATGGATATATGTACTCTACTCCATATTTAGTTGTACTCTACTCTATATTTAATTGAGATAAGTTGGTTTAGTTTTCATAATATAATATAATGGATATTTCACTTGTTATTGTTTTTAATTGAGTTAAATTAATTATTACATGATATTTATTTTACATCTTAAAACTATACAGGAATTGTAATTTTACTCAGAAATCATTAATATATTATATGTTTTCCTGAAAATTTATATCTAAACATATTTATAGATTTTTTCATCTTAAATATTCCAAAGAGGAAACAAAGGTTTTGATTTTATTTGAGGTTAGAAGTTGAAATCTGTCTATGGAAATGTCAAATTCAAAGGTGTTATCTATACATCACTCTTAGGACAAACTAGGAAAGATTATGATGAACCTTTACAACTATGCGGTGTCAAAAATTGTTGCTGAGGACGAATTAGGAAAGATTGCATTGAAGCTTTACAACAATGTAGTTTCAAACCTCTTGAGAGTTTCAAAATTCTATTTAATGGAGAAAAGGGAATTTATCCCTCATTTTGGCATTCTCTTGCATTATAGGCTATGTTTCCATAGTTAGAGACTTATTTTTGTTTTCTTTTCTTTTCTTATCTTTCTCAGTGCTCAAAGAAAAAAAGAGAAATGAATAGAAAGATTTAGAGGCTTTAAGATTTGTATAGTATGATTTTTAATATTGCAGATTAAATGTGAGAATATTTTGTATCTTCCTTGCATCTACAATTTGATTTTCCACAAAACCTTATCTCTTATTTTTAGTTAATAAAAAGAGTTTTATCCTAGTACAGCTGGGAAACCCTAGATTGAGTCATCTAGATAACTAGAATCACATTCACTAGCTTGACTATGAACAACTCCCCTTCAAGTGTAAATCATGCCATGAAATGAATATGGATACTTCACCAAAGTTTGTAAAATATCTGAAAATCAACAAAACCTAGACTTAGGGAATGAATATCAATGGAAATATATCTCAAGGAAGTCAAGATCCACTATAAATTTGGGGGATAGACTCCAATCATTTTCAGGGAATGAACCATCCTCAACAACAGGAAAAACCCATGGGGGTACCAAATTTTGAAGATAGGGATTCAGAGGAGAAGACGTTGCATAGATCTAGAAGGAAGGAAGATTGAACCTTGAGGGAGGAGTATGCGAACAAAGAAATATTTTTTGTCTCTCAACAAACCCTAGAAAGAATAATAGGAGGTGGATATGAACCTCTAAAAGAATCGGGAATCAATGTACCCCCTAAATGGGGATCCATAAAAACTTCAATTAAGTAATGAATCTAGTTCCTGGAACTGCAGGGGTTTATGTAGCGACTCAAAGGAAGTTGAAATCCAAGATATAATCAAAGTAGAAAAGCCAATTTTCCTACTTCATAATCCTAAAATGAAATCAATGGAAGAAATTAAAATCAAGAAACAACAATGGAAACAGTGTGATGGAATAATGAAAGATTCGAGAGGGGAAATAGTGATATTGTGCACTCTTTGGAACACCCAGGAGGTAATTTTAGAGTTCACTTTCCATACCCAACATTGGATCCTAACCAATTTCAAGTTCATTTAGACTGGTAAGCTTATATCTATCTTCAATATTTACATGTATGCAAGTTACATGGACAAAGAAATATGTTGGAGATCTATTTTGAACTTCAAAGGCATAGAATATTATATGGATTCCATCATATCTAGTGATTTCAATGTCACCATCCATGATAATAAATAGAGCGCATAAGATTAGGACAAGAACTTTGGTGAAAAATGCCTCAAGCCATATTCTCGACTATTTCTCACTCTCATTGTATTCATTTTAATGATACAAATATATAATACAATGATGAAACCACCTCAATTTCTCTCACATTGACACCTCATTGGGAGATAATATAGGAGGAGGCAAAGTAGGAATATAGAAACACACTTATGATAAAACTATATCCTATAATGTGAAATACAAAGGTGGTATACTAAGACTTCATGATTGTATAAGAGTCAGAAGCTAACATTCCCCCTCTCAATCATAAGTTCGAACAATTGTACCAACAATGCAACATAAATTGGTATCATCTCCAAGTCTTCATGTTGAAACTCCAGAGTTGAGCCTCAATGAATATCTTCCTTAAAAACCACCAAATCTAGATGTTGAAAAATCTAGAAAATATCATTGTGTAATCATGTGAGCTAGATTGTCTGTAATTTTTTCATTAAGTCGAACTCCAATATGATGAGAGTGAACCCAGAGAAGTGAAACAAATGCAAGTCTAACACATCCCTAAAAATTCCTGACAACTCAATCAAATTCCAAGCTGCAATGAAGAAGAATCCATCTATCCTATGTTCGGACGGATGACCATATAGGTGAACCAAATGTCCACAATATTTCTCTCAAAAACAACATCCCAATTGTGTATCATGAGTATGATTCAAATGCAATAAATTGAACCATAACTCTATCAAAGTCTTCCATCTACAAACTATAGTTGTCCATCTATCATATTTTTTGTCAAAACTTTCAATCTGGCAACCATGTTCAATACTATCATCATATCCCCCCTTTGTTAGCTAAAAGGAGAGACTACAAGTGGTTTCATGAACCATATTCAATTGATTTTTGAACTCTCTCTCTTAAGGTGCATGAGAGTTTCATCATTCTTTGCTACAAAATTCGTCTTTACACAAGATTGAATTCTTCAGTAAGACTAAAATTTTTGCTTGGTTATTGATGACTACTACCAAGGATCGTGTTGGGCCCTCTATTTTTGAGAGATTTGTTTTTGCAGAAGTGCCAAAGTTTTGCGTAAAAATATATCAGATCGGTGGAAGAATAGAAGCGGTGCAAGACAACTAGGATGAGCATAAGGCTAACTACAAGAGTTCCAACAGTGAAAAAAGAGCATACACCAACTGGAAAACCAATTAGAAAAGAAGTGAAAGTATCGGATGACAAGGGAAGAAGTCAAAAAGTAGTAGAAGACTCGGGAATAAAGAACCCAAGAAACAGTCAAGGAGTATCTATAATTACGGAACTATGTAATGGGTTGGGGGATCGAGTTTTTTCATTATTTACTTCCTCTATTATTGAGTTGTCTCCATTGCTAGTATTGTTCCTGAGCGATAAGCTACTGTAATGGTTTTTTGTGGGAACAATTGTGTTTGCACCGTATTTCTCAAGTCTGTAATGGGTATCAGGATATAGATTGTGCTTTAATGATCTTAAATGATGAATATTCTCACTATATGATATGTTTGAGAAACTGGTGATTTAAAAGACTATTTGGGGCCTTAGAATTTTTGTATTTTGTGTATGATTCTATAGTTTCTATTTTGTGCAATTACTTTTGTTCTGTGTATTCAACATTATTTCGTTATTCTTGAATATATTTGTATGGATATAATTGTATTCTTGTTGCACAACTTAGTTGATCCATTGTATTTACTGGTTTAAATGTTGGGTGACACAATTATTTATACGATGCAGTAGGAATCTGTAGTTTATTGCAATAGATATGATGACGTGTTATCATTGACTCTCTCCACTACACAAAACTCTTGCTTTCACTTTTAGTGAGACCTCCTTCCCTTGTTGAAGGTTGATTATGTCAGCATTGCTAGACTACAGTGATACCTTTGTTGGTAACTTCTAAGAACCATGGTCTCCAATTTGCACCAATAAAAGGTTATGTTGTCGGAACCCTATTGCAAAGGGAGTCGCTAGAGGATGGCTCACCAAATATTTAAGTCTGACATTGAAAATTGGTGGGAAAGAAAGTGTGATGATTTTATACAGCAACAAGAAGAGCTATGGGAAAAGATTTTTGACAATGCAAAGAGTGATGTATTTTATTTAGAAACTACAAGTGACCAGTACGAGATATTTTGGATCTGATTTCCTAGGCATGCATTTAAATGGCTCAACCAGTTGCAAGAACATCCAGAATATAAAGATCAAATAAAGAAGAGATATAATTGGATTGTTGAGGATTTAGCAATGCTTCACCGATTGGACCATGAGATCTCTCATGCTATGGAATTTTGGGTTTGATTTATGCTCAAAGGATACATTATTAAGTTTGTTGTGAAAAACCATCAATATTTTTCAAAGGCAGAAGTCGTATTACACGAAGGAGCAAGAGGAATATTTTTGCGGGAAAACCCATTGTGGATCAATATTCTGCTAGTGGAAGAAGGAATGATGTATGTTCCTTTGGTTGAGATGGAAGCATAAACTCCTACACATGAGGGGTGGGTGATTTAGGCGAAGGTTCATGAGGTAGGTTTCAGGAGATTTTCTTGAAGTATGGGGTGTCGTCGTGAGAAGAGTATCAAAGATGATTGAACTTAGAGGATGGATGTTGTGATCGGAAATAGGTGTCAGAAACAGATGAGGAAATTGATGAAGAGGCATGATCAGTAGTGGAAGTATATTGACTTCGAGGGTAATCATAAAAGAGAATTAGAGAAGTTCCAATATTTGTATACACATGGAAGGTTGGTCAGTCATTGGTTGAAAGAGAAATTTGGAGAAAAAGGTGAAAGTTCAGGAGGAAGCAGACGAGATGAAGTGAAGTTGGAAGAAAGAACTAGGATAGGTGATGCCTCTCGGGAGAAACACTTATCCATAACCTATGAAGAAGTTATGGGAGAATCAAATCCTGCAACACCAAGATATGGTGTATCGCATCAAGAAACAAATAAGGTATTGCACATGCATGTGACCCTCCAGGTCCAAGAATCTTGTTCTAGAGGAAAATGAACCAACCTTGAGTCACGGAGTCCCTCAACACTATATACAAATATGGTAAATTCTATACTAAATCTTTTTGTAGACTTTGTAGTTTATGGTGTATCTCTCATTGTTAGTCCTTCTAGTTCAATAAGTTCAAGTAGTAATAATAGTGAATCTAGGGTGAGTATTTTAGTTATACCACAACCAAGACCTATGGGGTTCATTTTAGTAGGATCTGTCAATCCATCTATGGCGCACCAACATGGGGGATCCCTCACCCGATACCCATATTTTTGGGGTAAATGGGATGAGGATGTTGAGCAGCATTACTTTCTTTGTGAGGCCATCTGGAGGTCTTGTGGAATTCTATATGTGAACAAATTAGTTGAGTTTCATACCATGTTAAGGGGTCAACCATTAAAATGGTACATGAAATCCATTGATCCTGGAAATAATCAGGGACAACCCTTCAACCTTGCTTAGGAAAATAAGAAGTTTATATCAGAATTATGACTACCACAGTATGAACAATACACTCTCTCTGAGTTGTGAGAGATTAAGCAGAGAGACAGTGAATCTTCTTAGGAACCCAACCAAAGATTTAACGATGTTATAGGGAAAATGAAAAAACCTATCCATGAGGATCATCAGAGAGGATGATTTATTTAGGGGCTCTTTCCCCTGACATGAATCCCCTTGACTCGATAGAGAATAAATACTTTGGGGGAAGCATTGGAAAAATCCATGAATGTTGAGGCCATGACTTGATATCCTGGGACCTTATGGATGATGAGACCATCTGAAGATAATAATATTACACCACTTGGAGGGAATATATCTACTCTAATTAAGAAAATTCAGGAGTTGGCCTTGCCTAAAGTAGGTCGACCTCAAGTCTGGTGTACTGGTTGTTATTCCAAATATCATACCGCAACCGAATGCTCAAGATTAAGGGGTACAAGACCGACTACCAATCCTATGGAACCCCTTCCAGTAGGACCCTCAGGAGGTTTTGCACAAGTTTCCACTACAACATCATTCCATGGGTTAGTACAATACCATGATTTCTTGAACTATCAAGAAAGACATAATAATGAGTATTGTGACATCTGCAGAAACCATGGGCACTCTCTGAGGCACTGTCCCATTTTATAAAAGTATACTCTTGCTCTGAATATAGTCTATTTTGAATTTTGTGGATCTCCTACCCATACTACCAAGTAGTGTCATGCTCTGGATGCTTTAGCCGATATATTGGACCGATCTACATTCTAGGTTGATGAAGCCCCTCAAGGGTTTGGATGAGGTTGCAAAGGTGGAGGATGGTTCATAGGTGGATGGAATAGTGGAAGAGGGCTATTCCACTGCTACAGTTGTGATGAAAAAGGGCATATTGCATGATATTTCCCACTCCCGAGACAACCTTGGTGTGAAAACTGCATAAATAACACTCACACTGTCGAGGATTTCCCTAATTTGATTTCCAAATGGGAAGTTCATGTTAGCCAACAAGGAGCCAATATAATAAATTTGGAGACCAAACCCATTGTCGAAGAGAAAGACCCCAATATTAATATTATTAATATATGTAGAACAAGGACTAGTGACGATATTTTCCATCCTCAACAGAGTAAAATTTAGAAAGTTGTATTTGAGGCTACCCGATACAACCATTTCAGGAAGAAGGAGTTTTTCAAGAATGCAGTGGAAATGTTCAGATAGATGCCTAGTTCTGCGATGCCTGAAGTTGTGGAACCCAGTTTTGAGAGTCAACTTAGACTTGAATAAGACCCCTCGGTACAGAAGGAACCCCCAAGGAAATTTCAGAAGGCCATTAACCTTTGGTTACAATTTTTTTCTGACATATTGGAATATGAAAAAATTACCAAGGCGTTGTGGAATACCATTAAAGTGACTTTAGGTACTAGAGATAACTTAGAAGGGTTGATTTTTTCTAACCTTTTAGAAATAAATGCAAGTAGGGTTCGAAGAAGAAAGAAGAGGTCTGGAAGAGAATTATGATTAAACACTCACATTGATGGATATGAGGTAAGCGATGTAATGTTGGATTTGGGGTCATATGTAAACATATTTCCCATGAAAACCTGCGAGGAAATGGGAAAAACCCAATTGGTATAGTCTCATATTCAGTTTTGAATTGCAAATCATTGTTGCATCTACCCAGTAGGGAGATTGCAAAATGTTTAGGTGGACTTAGTTGGTGTTAAAGCAACTTCATACTTAGAGGCTATTTAAATAATGGGGGAAATAGACCCGTACCCAACTCTCTTAGGTATTGACTAGGCCTATGAGAACGATGTTATAATTGACCTTAAGAAATAACTTGTGACCTTCGAATCTGATGGCGTGAAAGTGACTCATCCTCTAGACCCATATCAAGGCCAAAGGTATGCAAAACCTATAGATGAGAATATGGAACATGATGTCTTGGACCAACTCTACACTATAACTATAGGAAAACGAGTCAACTACATTAATCCTACTGCATATGGATTAGTAAGTTGGCGGAGTATTCAGTCTGCAGGGGGAGATTTAGAGGCATCTTTTGATAGTTGGAAACAGGGAAGGTATAAAAACTTTTCCAGGCATTTTGTAACCATTAGAGTTACCCAATGGATTAGGACAGAGGTTAGAGACCACCCTATGTATGATGGAACCTCAAATTTATGCATTTTTCTCATTGATCTGGAGGATAATCTTGCGCCAGAACAAAGAATTCCAATACTTGATATTGCACTAAAGTCAACTCAAGCTCGATGGTGGGCCACTCATAAAGGTACTTTGTCTTATTGGGACAAATTCAAACTCATCATTCAATATTGATTCATTCCTCCATCGCAGGTCGAACATTCGAGTCAATATCATGAGCTAAAGCGCCAAATGTTAACTCTAGAATCGTATGAGGGGTCAAATGATCCAAGGGAGCACGTTGCACATTATATTAAGGTATGGAATGTTGTGCAATTTCCTTTGCGCTTTTGGGTGCATCAATTCATTCACTCTTTACAAAAAATACCAAAGGATTGGTATGTGCATGAAGATACTAGAAGACGAATGACTTGTTGGGAAGTGCTACAGGGCCAGTTCTTCCAGGACTTCTCATTCTCGAGTAAGTCTCTCGAAATCACCCTAGCTTTGAAAAAAATTAAGAGACTGGTATTTACTAATGAATCTAAGCCCACGTATCCACCTGTAATCTGTCTTGCACATGAATACCTGCTTCAACATAGCCTTTATCCATCCCCTACACGCATACCCATGGCATGTAGCAATATTGATAAAGATCCAAAAGATCCTGAAGACCTAGAGGAACTTAGACACTTGACATTTAAGGAATATGAAGGAACCAGAGTTGTTAAAGACATTATTTCCGATGATGTTAGTAGTTCCTACACGAAACCCCTGAAATTGTGGAAAGTAAATATAAGGAGTGAATAATATCCCAAAATGGATTTGATAGGGGATTATTGGGATGTGCAGACTGTGACATAAATTTAGGCCCTGTTGCAAGAGTATGAGGATATAAGAGCTTTTTAGAAATGAAAGGGATTAAATGATATTTAGGAAAAATGAAGATTAACTTAAAACTTTATGCGAGACCAATTAAACACATACCATATTGTCTGAATCCCAGGGTTAAGGAAAAGCTTAAGAAAGAGATTGATATAATTCTTGCAACCAGACTAATATTTCATGTAGATGAGGCCGAATGGATCAGTCCTATAGTGATACAGAGTAAGAAGGGTATCGATGATATTTGAGTTTGTGTGGATTATAGAAACTTGAACTCTACTTGTGTACATGACCCATTTCCAACCCCCTTCAATGAAAAAGTCCTAGATCATGTGGCAGGAAAGGAAGAATATTCCTTTACCGATAGATTTTTCAGGGTACCATCAGGTTAGAATTGCGGAAGAAGATAAGAGAAATACTCCCTTCACAATAGAATGGGGTTCTTTTGTGTACAATGTTATTCCCTTTGGGCTAAATAATGCCCCAATAATTTTCTCCCAGATATTTGTTGTTGCTTTACACGACTTTATTCACAAGTTTCTTGAAGTTTACAAGGATGATTGAACAATCTACAGTTTGTTAAAGGAACATATTGGTATACTTTGGTTGATATTTGATCATTGTAGGCAGATACAAATTTCTCTAAACCTGAGAAAATGTATCTTATGCATACCCTTTGGAAATTTGCTAGGACATATTGTGTGCCAAGAAGGGATGTTGGTAGGCCCTGTGAAAGTTGCGATAATTCTCAATATGCCTCCCCCTATCATCGGTAAATACTTGCGATCTACTTTGTCCCATACAGGATATTATTGTAGGTTTATTAGGAGTTACACAAGTATAACTACACCTTTGGAACAACTACTAAATGATTTTGAAGGGTTTTGTTGGACTCGGGACCATTGTAATACCTGAATTTTGATTACCCATATTAAATAATATACTTTGTTATTTTATGAAAGGTTGGAGTTCCCAAATAGTTAAAAGAGGCTAGAGTGCCTAGGAAATGTAATGTTCGATCATTATTAATAATAAAATGCGTCGTTGGATACTAGATGGACAAGGAAAATATTTATAGAGGGATATGATTCTAAGAGAGAGGGGGGAATTAAGGGGATAAGTCATTTTATTATGTTTTATTTACTCATAATTGTTTTGATGGAGAGAAGTGGTTACATGAGATTCTTGGAGAAGGCCATGTGGTTCTTGATTTCCAAGTAATTATATAAACCCATTTTTTGACTGTTTGGGGGTTCACTCATTTCCATGGTTCACACTCTTCATTTTATGTTCATTCACTCCATTCACCCATTCATGATTGTTCATTTATCCTTTATCTTAGCTGGGAAAGGAAAAATGAATTGTTGGGAGAGATGTCATTGTTGATTGGTTGTAGTGATTTTTGGTGTATTCTAGCCATGAATTAATACCTACATGTATGAGCTGCATTGGCATGTGTTAAGTTTTTTTCACGGCTATGAATCTTGAGAGTCCCAGCATGGATATTCTTGATCAGATGCACTAGATCCCTGGAAGGAGGTGGATATCCTGAGGGACTGTGTGGCAAAGAAGGGATTCCATTTTGTTGGGTTGTGTAGGCTGGAGAGAAGATATTCAGTGTACTATGGATTGTTGTGTGTTGAAAAACCTATGACAAATTGAGTGTTGACTAGTTTGGGAAGCTAAGTGACACCATGTAATCATCCTTGTGGATTCAAAGCCCTGGCTTGGGGGCGACATTGTTGTTGAGACTTGGAACAACAATGTCTATGGTTGGTTGGAACGTCCTTGGTATACAGCCAGATGGTGAATCATTTTTTTAAAGACAAGTTCTCTCTGTCACGTGTTTCTATGCTTGTATATTTTTATTTTCATTGTGTATTAATTAATAACTCTGAGATGTGTATCTTTAATTTGTCTTCTTCTTGGTTATTGTTGTGCATGGCATGTTTAAAAATTATTTTATGTTGTAGCATGAATCTTGATTATTGCATGAGTTGTTACTATGTTTCTTCATTGATTAAATGGTATCATAAATTCAAAATCAGTTTAGAAGTCAGTTTTGAGGTAGCGTGCCCGGCTTGTGGGTGGTTTGGTACATTACAGATTGGTATCAGATCTTTTGGTTGAAACATTGAACTGGTATGGACTAGAACAAGTGTGAATAGGGAAGATTTTCTATCACATATTTTGTTCTGTGCAAATTTGGGAAAAAAGGTGGAAAAATTAGAGAGAAAACCCCAAAATTCATGAGAAAATCTGATTTTAAATGATTCAAGATTGTCTGAGAAGTTTAATCGATTCGATCTGTAGAGTCGCATAGCCGAATTCAACATGGAAATTTAAAAAAAATGTATTTTAATGGTGCGGGGAAGATTTAAGAGAATCGACAGCTGAGATCATGTTCGATCTTGATATCAACAACCCAGATTCGTCAAGGAATTTTTCCAAAATTACTTAGTATTGAAATTCGTCAACAAAAACCTTTGATCGTCGATGGTCGATGGATTGGGGATTGGGGAGTTTAGAGAAGTGTTGAATTTTGACCTATTGACATTTGAGATCATCAATCGTCGATGGTCGAGGATTGAAGAGTTTGGCGAAGTGTTGAATTTCGTCCTATTGACTTCTTAGATCATTGATGGCTAATGGTCAGGGATCGATAAGTTTTGGCGAAGTGTTGAATTTCTCTAAGAGACATATCCGATCGTTGATGGTCGATGATCAAGCATCGACAAAATTCATGTGAAGTTTAGACTCTTCCAAGAGAAAATGTTGATGGTCGATGGAAAGGGGTGATAACGTGTTGTTATCACTGAAATTTCATCCGCACATGGTTACAAGAACTCATCATCGTCAAACAGTAATGAAGTCATTCATGGACCTGAATTAATACCACAGCATTCAAAAAAGGTCAAAAACTATACAAAGTAGTGAAAAATTGAAGAGCGCTTTGCATACATAGGGGGGGCGCACGCATGCGCGGAACAGGAACGTACAAATCACGCATAGGTGCACGATGCGCGATTGTTAGCGCAAAAATCCGCGCACCTGCTAAACGGCGCATTTATGGAAGTGGTCGGCCTCCCAACCACTTATGGTTCAGCTCCCAAGACGATTTGACCTCCAAATCCAGGCTGGATCCGAATGGTGGGCCGGTCAAAGACCTAAGAATGCCCTAAATGGCCTCTTTTCACACTACAAAGTAGTTAAACAAAATCCCAAAGCAATGCTATAAAAAGCCATGAATGCACCTCATTTTCTGAAGGAATTCAAAGTAATGTTATGTTGCCTATATGGTTTTGAGGACTCCATCCTTGACACAAGCACATTGGCACCATTACATTGGAAAATCCATCTCACCATTGAGTAGATTTGTAAAGAGTTCTTTCATCACCATTTTCATTTTCTTTGTTGTAAGGAGAGCTAGCTAGTGAGGGTCCAAGAGCCTTCTCTTGGAGGAAGAAGGGACTCATAGTCCCCTTTCTTCTTGGTGCTTTGTTTTCATCAATAGATCAGCCTCAAACATTGGTGACATGGGTCTTTTTGTTCTT
>JASDQU011400469.1:32177-42369 GCA_032191745.1 Picea mariana | reverse complement strand
TTGTGGTCAAAGGTTTGGCTCGGGACTTTGATAAGCCTTGTTACAGTGGGAGATCTGCGGTATTTCTTTTTCAGGTGAAAAGAAATGGCAAGCAATTCGAAGATGGAGATCAAGAAGTTTAATGGGAAAAGTTTTGAGTAGTGGAAGCTCAAGATCGAAGATCTGTTGGTGGACAGAGATTAGTGGATCGTGGTAGATCCAGGTACTACATCTACATGAACTTCTACAGATGAATGGAAAAATTTGGATCGGAAGGCAAAGAGCACAATCCTATTATGTCTCTTCGATTCAGTATTACTAAATGTGTGAGAGGAAGCTATAGCCAAGGATTTGTGGGAAAAGTTGGGGAAGTTGTATGAGTCTAAGTCCCTGGTAAATAAACTATTCCTAAGAAATAAGTTGTATAACCTGAGGATGAGAGATGGAGACTCAGTGGCAGAGAATTTGAATGCCTTCAATACTGTGGTAAGTCAATTTGTATCTATTGAGATTCAAATTTCAGATGAAGATAAATGTATCAGTTTGTTGTGTTCTTTACCAGACTNTGCCTTCAATACTGTGGTAAGTCAATTAGTATCTATTGAGATTCAAATTTCAGATGAAGATAAATGTATCAGTTTGTTGTGTTCTTTACCAGACTCATGGGATAGTCTGGTTGTGGCCATAGGTAGTAATACAACTTTCTTGAAGTTTGAAGAAGTGGTCTCATCCTTGTTGTCGGAGGAGATGAGATGGAAGAATATGGAAGGACATAGCACAAACACATTATTTGCAAGAGGACGTTCCCAGGAAAGAAATAGATCTAATTTCTCAAGTGGAAGATCTAAGTCTAAGGGTATATCTAAATATCCTGGAAAGTTTGTAAGGGTATGTTGGACATGTGGAAAATAAGGGCACTACAAGAAGCAGTGTAGATCCAAAGTTGAGAAAAAGAAGGGATCTAAAGAATCTTCTTCTACAGAAGAAAATACCTCCAAGGAAGAAGGAGGGGATGCGTACTTGGCCTCTTCAAGAACACATGCAGATCATGAGGCATGGTTGGTTGACTCTGGTGCATCCTTTCATATGACTCCCCACAAGGAGTGGTTCTGTGAATATGAAAGGTATGATGGAGGTAATGTTTTCTTAGGTAATGATTTGACAACCAGAATCATAGGAAGAGGAAGAGTCAAGTTGAGGCTTATAGATGGAAGGATTAGAACACTACCTGGTGTTCTCCCCATCCCAGTTTTGGCTAGAAATTTGATTTTTGTAAGAAAAATGGAGGATGCAGGGGTAAAAAAAATATTTGAAAAGGAAACCTGCAGGATGGTTTGAGGAGAAATGGTGTTGCTAAGGGGAGTTCAGTTTGGAACTCTGTATAAGCTGCAAGGAAGAACTATTAGTGATGGGTGTAATAGTTCCATTGTTCCTGATATTGGAGTTGAAGAAGAAAGAACTCCTACAGTATCTAGAGAAAAGGTTATGTTGTGGAATCAAAGACTGGGGCATATCAGAGAGAAGGGTCTTCGACTACTACACGGTAAAGGTATGGTTGAAGGTATGTCTAACTTCTCTCTAGATTTTGATTTATGTGAACATTTTCTATATGGGAAGCATAATCAGGTAAGATTCCCCTCTGGTGCAATGAGGGCAGAAGGAATTTTACAGCTAATTCACAGTGATGTTTTTGGACCTGTGTCGGTCCCATCATTGGGAAAATCTATGTACTATGTCTCATTTATAGATGAATTCTCGAGGAAGACTTGGATATATTTCCTCAAGAAGAAATCTGAAGTCTTTGACAGGTTTAAAGATTTTAAGTCTCTTGTTGAGAATCAAACAGAGAAAATAATTAAGGCGTTGAGGACAGATAATGGCGGAGAGTTCTGCAGAAATGAATTTGAAGAATTATGTAGGAATTGTGGTATAGAAAGGTAGAAGAATACTCCATATACACCTCAGCAGAATAGAGTTGCAGAAAGGATGAATAGGACGTTGATGGAAAAAGCAAGGTGCATGCTCAGTGGTGTTGGGTTAGGGAAAGAATTATGGGCAGAGGAAGTGGGTACTGCATGTTACCTGGTAAATAGATCACCCTCATCAATGTTGGATGACAAGACTCCACAAGAGGTATGGACTGGTAAGGAACATTCTCTCACACATATCAAGGTTTTTTTCTATGATGCATATGTTCATGTTCCAAAGGAAAATAGGAGTAAGTTGGATAAGAAGGCTGAAAAGTGTATCTTTATTGGATATAAAGATGGTCTCGAAGGTTATAATCTTTGGAACCTAGAAACTAAGAAGGTAGTGTATAGCCGAGATGTGGTATTTAGATAAATGAAGGATTTTGTTAAACAGGAATCCCTACCAAGTAAGAAAGAACCATAGAAGATAGAGTTTGATTTAAAGGATGATGATTCAGACTCTACAGAAGAACATGAATAAGAAGAATAAGATCCTCATACTCTAGTATTGAGGAGATCGGATCGAGAAATAAGGCTACCGAAAAGGTATAGTCCATCTGATTTTCATTCAAATTTTTATTTGTCTATTACTGATGATGATCCTAGAACTGTTAGGGAGGTAGTGGATTCATTGGATGGAAATCTCTGGAAAAGGGCCATGGACTAAGAAATGGCATATTTGGATAAGAATGAGGCTTGGGATCTAGTGGAGTTGCCAACTGGAAGAAATCCCATTGGCAGAAAATGGGTATTTAAAAAGAATTTGAATGCAAAAGGAAAAGTGGAGAAATACAAAGCTCGTTTAGTAGCAAAGGGTTATTCCTAGGTTGAGGGAATTGATTTTGGTGAGATTTTTTCTCATGTTGCCAAGTTGTTAACCTTCATAATATTTATGTTATCTGTTGCTGCGACATTTGATTTTGAAATAGAACAAATGGATGTGGGGACAACATTCCTACATGGGGATCTAGAAGAAGAAATCTATATGAAGCAACTAGAAGGCTATGCTGTGAAGGGAAAAAAGGAGCTGGTATGCAAACTAAAAAAGTCCCTAAATGGTTTAAAACAATCACCAAGAATGTGGTATCAAAAATTTGATACTTATATGCTGGGACTTGGCTTCACAGGAAGCAAAGAAGATCATTGTGTGTATTTTAAATTAATTGGTGATCATTTGATTTATTTGGTCTTATATGTGGATGACATGTTGCTGATAGGAAACAACAAAGAGATTATCCAGGATGTGAAAACTTAGTTGTCCTCTAAATTTGACATGAAGGATATCGGTGCTTCAAATTTCATTTTGGGCATGGAAATTAAAAGAGATCAAAAAAGGAGGAAACTCTGGTTAAATCAGAGAAAATATGTAGAGACAATATTGCAGAGGTTTAATATGCAGGAATGTAAATCATTCAAGGTTCCTATTCTTGTTGGTGAAAATTTATCTGCGGATCAGTGTCCCAAGACACATGAAGAAGAGGAGGACATGTCTCATGTTCCATATGTGAGTGCAGTTGGCAGTTTGATGTATGCAATGGTCTGTACTATATCATACATTGCACATGCAGTGGGATTTTTGAGCAGGTATATGTCAAAACCAAGGATGGAGCATTGGACAATAGTAAAAAGGGTTTTCGGGTATTTGTGTGGCACTGCTAGCTATGGATTATGTTACGAAGGAGGATCGGGATTGGACAGAGTGGTGGATATACATGGCTTTGTGGATGCAGACTGGGATGGAGATTTGGATCGTAGGAGATCTACAAGCGGCTATGTGTTTAACCTGTTTGGAGGAGCAATAAGTTAGATGAGAAAAAGATAGTTGTAGTGGCACTTTCAACTACAGAAGTTGAATACATGGCACCCACTCATGCAAGTAAGAAACTAGTATGGTTACAAAGATTGTGATCAGGTATTGGGTTGGTACAACAAGTTGTAAGGATAGAGTGTGACAGTTAGAGTGCAATTTTTCTGGCGAAGAACCCTTCTTATCATTCAAAGACAAAGCACATTGATGTTCAATATAACTTTGTGAGAGACATGATTGAAGGAAACAAAGTATCACTAATGAAGGTGGACACTTTGAAGAATGTTGCAGACTCATTAACAAAATCTGTGAGCACTAAGAAGTTCTCCTGGTGTAGAGGATCCATGGGCATTGTTGCACTAGATTGTTGACTATGTAACCCTATAACCCCCAGTATGCACATAAAACAACAAGTGGGAGAATGTTGGGTATGTGTTTTATTCTTTTCATGAGTAGTTATATTCTGCATCAAGACCACATTTTTCAGGATCACATTATATTTAGGTGGTTTTTCAGCACATGGTTTCTTTGCCAACGGTTTTCTATTTCTGGTTAAGGAATTAGGGTTTTGGACTAATACAGGTCATTGGGTTAGGGTATTGGATTCCATTGGCTCCTATATGTATTTTGTATTGTAAACATTGTAACGATGATGAATAATATCGAATATGTTGGTTTTCCCGGTTTGGGTTTCCAGCGGAAAAATATCTGTGTAATGTTTGTATTTTCCATTGTATCTTTTTTGTTCCTTTATTGAATATCTGTTTGCAGTAGATATTGTAYAAGGTTAAAATCTACAATAACCTTGACATATACTGAATTAACCAAACCACTTAGGATGGAATTTTATCCCTCGAATTGTTTTTATCGAGTTTCTTACGATCATTATTTGTTGGAGGAGTGAAAAGATATTTGTATCCCTCTACTACCAATTTCCAAACATCAAATCCCCATGCKTGTACATAYATTTTCATCCTTCTGCTCCAAAATTCATAGTTATTTCCATCAAACTGTGGTATTACATTATTATAAAAACTGTCACTCTCCATGATCTTCCTTCCAGTGGTTAAACTATTTTCTGAAGGAACCTTCTCTGATTCCAATTGTTGGAATACTGAGATGTGTTGATTAAGGTTGGTTGTCATTGATGTCAACCCTTAAAGAAAGCCCCACAGCCCAAAGGTTTGGGTAATGGACCCAATATTGTTTGATGTAAATATAACTCATTATTGTCTTGTCGTGGTTTATAAGAAGTAAATATGGATGAACTCCAAAGTGGTCCCCTTATGGTGAAAGCCCTCACGGGAAGACGTTTTGTAGAGTAAGAGAACCCATGATTAATTGTGGAATAATGATATGAAGGACAATTAATTTTTTAGGTAAACTATCCTAGATGGATATTTCTTGTCATTCCATTTCTTGTGGTATGTGGAACGTCACATAACTCCTCACGGTTAGAGAGTTATGGCCATGAGAAGTTGGAGACCCCAGGTTTGGGTAATAGACACAAGTTTGTTTGATGGATAACGGTATGAGTTATGATATATTTTAAGATAATGCTATTCTATATGGATATTACATTTCATTTCATTTCTGGTGGTATGTGGAACGTCACATAACTCTTCACGGTGTGAGAGTTATGGCCTTACGAAGTTGGAGGACCCTCGAATGTCATCTAGAAGCCCCAAAAGGTCAAAGTAGTCAAAGTGGTTTAAGAGATTTTAAAAGGTAAATAATAAAGTGAAGTAATGAGTGCATTTTAATTCAAATTGAATACAAAATAAATTATTTCAATAATAAATTTAATGGAGAAATTAGAAGTGGGTTAACCCTAAAATAAGGAAAGTGGGGCCAAGTGACCTACAAGATGTTTTTACGGAAGCTACTTGGAGAGTATAAATAAGAGGCAAGGCTCTCTCATTTTAATCACACTTGATCATATTGAATATCTATAGGTGTCTGAGGTAACCAAGGATGTCTAAGACGTATTTCTGAGGGAAGATGAAGAAAAGAAGGCCGAAATGCAAGGAAGGATAAATTCTTTTGTTGGTGCTTTCTAACATATGTTATTTACAGGTCATCTCACCATTTTCGCTATAACTTAATTTTCTATAATGATTCATACCATTAAATTTATATGCCATTGATAAAACATACCCAAGTATCCGTGGTAAAAAAATCATTTTCTGGGTCGTTGTATTTTGGGAGTTACACTCTGTGGAAAATAGAGTTTGTGGCTAGTCCTGAAACTAGTCAAAAATAGGTGTTTCGGGTAAAAACGTCATAACTTCTTAATAACAGATCCAAATTCAATGAGACCAAATGTTTTGGCTAGGGTACATTATTTAGTATATTTTTTAATAGTTTCATATCAATTCAACTAAAATCTCGTGTGGGGCACGCTATACAAGGTCTCTCTATAGAATAAGCCAGAATTCAACAAGGTATGCCATTTTTGCTATAACTCCTTTTATGAGAGGTTAAAAGTAGTGAAACCTGGAGGAATTTCATAAAAAACACTTAAGAACATTGTGTATCAGTTTCTAATCTTTATACATTACAGGTTCAAATTTATGATTACTTCAAGTTAGGGTTGTTGACTAATCCAAAACTAGGCATGTGAGACTAAAGAAAAGTTTGATGAAAATGCTAGTCTCTTGTTGTTAAAGTTAAGGAAGGTTTGCAGGAATGTGATCATATACACCAAGTCTATTATTGAGCTAAAAATCATATTTGGATGATGAAATTGATGAGGGTTTTTGGTTGAGGTACATGTTGAGTACATGGTTGAGACAAGTAATTGATGAGTTGGCACATACATGAGGTGTATAATTGATGATGTTGGTACATATTGATGATTCATAGTTGATGAGTAGTTGATACATGATTGGTACATAATAGGTACATGGTTGGAGGCACTTGGTATTAGTATTTTTGACACATGGTTTATGGATTATGTAGCATACTTGTATTATCAGAAGCACATATTGATCTTGGTGATGATTATGAGTTGTTGTGTTATACTTGGTTGATGAACATCTTTGAGAGTTTTCTTGTTGATTGATATTGGTGAGTAGATCTGATTTGGTTGATAAAATTGATGAGACATGTTGTTGTCATAGATTGTTTGGACAAGTTGTTGTGATAGGTTATTTGCATAGGTTTGGTGCATGGTTGATGCACTTGTTCATGGTACAGGTTGAGATACAAGTTGGTGCATGGTCTATGCACTTGTTTATGGTACAGGTTGATTACAGGTCGGTGCATGGTTGATGCACTTGTTTATGGTACAGGTTGATTACAGGTTGAGGTACAGGTTGGTGCATGGTTGATATACTTGTTTATGGTACAGGTTGATTACAGGTTGAGATACAGGTTGGTACATGGTTGATGCACTTGTTTATGGTACAGGTTGATTATAGGGTGGTTGGAAGGGGCAAGGACATGTGGTTGTATCCACCTTATGGTTGTAGCCGAAGAACATAGGGGATTGTAGCCTCCTTGCAGCCAGAGCATTGGGGAGTTGGAGCTTCCCTCAGGTTGTAGCTTGATAAACTTGGGAGTTGGAGCCTCCTTCCAGTTGCAGCTGGAAAACAAAGGAAGTTGTTGCTTCCAATGAATGTAATTCTTCAAGAAATATAAGAAAAAACATTCTATGGTTTTCTCCCACTTTGGGTTTCCACGTAAACCACTGGTGTACTGTGTATGTGTATGACTATTCATTTGTTCATTGTTTATTTAATCTGTAGTTATTGGATGATAATGCTACATTGATATAACACTTGGATTATATGGTTAAAAGGGATTAAATTTCTCTATTACTGATTCGCCCCCCCTCTCAGTAATCCAACAATTGGTATCAGAGCGAGGCTCCTTTAGGAAACAGTTTAACCACTGGAAGGAGATCATGGATTATTTTGAGAATGGAGTACCAATGTTTAATGGTCAGAATGGTTTTAAGTATGAGATGTGGAGTAGAAGGACGAAAGTATTTTTACAGGCACATGGACATTATATTTGGCTATCAGTTGTTACAGGATATGATAGTTCAAAAAGAGCAATGAATGCAGCCAAGAAGGAATTGAAGAAGAATAAAAAAATAGCAATGGATTTCATATGGGACAGATTACCTAAACCAGTAAGAGAAAAGGTTGGTAAATGTTCATCAGCCAAAGAAATTTGGGATAAGTTACATGACATATATTTTTCACCCATCACAGATTCAGAAAATGCCAAAGAAGATGCAGATATAGAACAAGAAGAAAGATGCTCATCATGTCAGACAGATTCAGAAGAGGAAGAGTATGATGAAGAAAAAGTTGATTACAAAGAAAAATTGATTAGTGCAATTAAATATCTAAGGAAAGAAAGACAAGAAAACAAGTCATCCAAGAAAGAATTGATGAAGCAAAAGCAAAGTCTTCAAGGTTCTAAAAAGGATCAACAGGTCATCAAGAATTTAAGAGATCAACTAGAAGAGGCCAGAAGAATTGAAGAAACTCTAGAATATAAAAAGAAATGTTTAGAAGCCAACATAGAATCACAAAAGGAAGAAGTAGAAAAGAGAGAAAAGATACTGATGGATCATCTCAAGGAAAGAACCAATGAATTAAACCAACTTGAGGAAGAGTTTGGTCCAGAAGAGAAAAGAATGGAAGAAGAAATAATTACATTGAAAATCCAGCTTGAATAAGCAAAGAGAATAGAAGAGGTCATGAAGTCTCAAATAATGAAGAAATAAGAAGAGGTTAAGAATATTGAAGAAGAAGTTGTCACACTAAGAGTCAAAATCCTCAAGCTCAATAAGAATTTTGAAGAGATAGAAACATCCACATCAGTTTTAGAGAATGAAGAGAAGCGCTCTACGTTGCTAGAAAAGAAGAATGAAGAAAATAGAAAGAGTTATGCAGAAGTACTCAAGGGAAGGAATCATGTTCAACTAGAATATAAGAAAACTATTGAAGATACATCTTCAAGAATACCATCCATGTTCAAGCCACAAAAAAGCTTCAATCATGATCATGATCATTCAAGGAAAAAATTCAGAAGGACTACGCCACAAAGAAGATCATTCACTCCCAGGTATGAAAATTTATTTTATGGTCATTGTTTTTATTGTACTAGCTTTGGACATAAGGTTGCAGATTGCAGGGATTATAAAATAAATGTTCAAGCAGACCGTGCCTATGTGGTCACACGTAACATTGAGTGTTACAAATGTCATAACTATGGACACATAGCCAGTGATTGTAGAAGCATGATCGATACTTTCATGAAAGAGAATATCGATATCATATATAAGAAAGTATGGATAAAAAAACAGGAAGAACATGTGAACAAAGACCAGGCACCAGAGATCGCAAGATTGGCAATAAAATGAGATGAAGAAAATTCTACAGAGAAAAGGAAAGATGTCAGATACAGAAAGGTTTGGAAAATAATTGAAAGAAAGGAAGGACAGGTAAATAAGGAACTGGTTGAAGAGATTGTACTTTCAAGCATTGTAGTGAAAGATGAATCCACAGATAGAAAGAAAGAAGTTAGAGCTCAAAGAGATAATGAATCTACCAATGAAGATGATGATGAATACACATCAGAGTAGGAATTGTTCTGAGCCATTCGGCTTAGAGACTCCCAAGTAATATGAATATTAGACGGGGGGAGTATATGCGATAGCTATGACAAACCAAAGAACCATCATTTGAGTACCTTGCAGAGTTTGAGAAGACAGATTCAGAGCAATCAGTTAACAAAAGTACAGTTTGATAGATTAATTAAGACTTCATGATAGTATAGTGATAAATGGGTTAGCATTATGGACAATTGCACAAGTAGAGTCTTGGACAATACAGACAGAGATGGATTCGTAAGAACACTTAGCAGGTTTGGATAGATATATGATAGTGGACGACATAATGGATTCATAGATTGGTTCAAAGAGTGATTCAAAGAAAAATGAACATTATCATAATAGATGATAATTTCACAGGAAATGGCTCGAACAATGCTAATGGATTTCAAATTGACATATATTTTTTGGATACATGCAGTGCATACATCAATTCACATTCAAAAAAAAGTAATGCTTTGAAACAACAATGACAAAACTCCCTACGAACTATGGAAAGGAACCGCAGACAATAACCTCTACATCAAGGTAAGTCAAGGTAATATTTTATTAATTGAAGTTTATGTTGATGATATCATTTTTGGTAGTGATGGTGATAGGTTAAGACAAAAATTTACAAAAGACATGCATAATGAATTTGAAATGTCATTACTTGGAGAACTATCCTTCTTTCTGGGACTTCAGATACATCAAAGCAACCAAGGAATTTTTATTTCTCAAACCAAGTATATCAGAGAAATGCTAAAGAGGTTCGGAATGGAAGATTGCAAACCAGTTATCACTCCCATGCAAACCAGTTGTAAGTTG
>JASDQU011400469.1:19120-32127 GCA_032191745.1 Picea mariana | reverse complement strand
AGTTGTAAGTTGAGCAAAGATGATGATTCGAAGTCTACAGATCAGAGGAAATACAGGTCAATGATTGGCAGCCTACTATATGTGACAACGTCCAGGCTAGATGTAATGCAAGTAGTTGGACAGGTGGCACAATTTCAAGAAACACCAAAGGAATCACATGTATTAGCAGTAACGAGGATTTTTAGATATCTCAAAGAAACAAAAGAGTTTGGATTATGGTATCCAAAAGGAAAATATCTATCACTTATTTCCTACACAGATGCAGATTGGGCAAGTTGTATTGATGACAGACAAAGCACCAGTGGAGCAACGTTCTACTTAGGTGAGTGTTTGGTATCATGGCTAAGCAAGAAACAATCATCAGTATCTCTATCTATAGCCGAGGCAGAGTATATTGCAACAACAACATGTTGTACATAGGTTCTTTGGATGAAACAAACTTTGACAGATATACAGGTTGAGTATGATGAGCCCATTCCAATATATTGTGATAATACAAGTGCCATCAGTATCTCAAAAAGCCCGATGATGCACTCCAAGACGAAGCACATTCCAATAAAGTATCACTTTCTACGGGAACACGTTGCAGAAAATAACATCAGAGTTGAGTATGTGGGCACAAAAGAACAAGTGATAGACATCTTTACAAAACCACTTCCACGGGAAGCCTTTGAATATCTTTGCCAAAGACTTGGAGTTATTTCTACTCCAAAATGAATGTTTTTTGAATGCTTATCTTATATGTCTTAGATGTACATGAGGAAGCACCATAAGAGGATAGTTTAGTCAAGGGGAGAAACCCTGGATGGAAAGATACCTTTGCCATTGATGACAAAGGGGGAGAGATTTATCAGATGCAAAGGACAGTGGCATGGTTCCAAGAGGAGTAGATTTATCAGATGCAGAGGACAGAAGCACATTTATCAGATACAAAGGACAAAGGCATGGTTCGAGGGGGAGCATGAGTGATATGATTTCAGTATTGCATCAGAGTGTTGCCATCAATGCCAAAGGGGGAAAGGGGGAGGTTGTTGATTAAGGTTGGTTGTCATTGATGTCATCCCTTGAAGAAATCCCCACAACACAAAGGTTTGGGTAATGGACCCAATATTATTTGATGTAAAGATGACTCATTATTTTCTTTTCATGGTTGATAAGAAGTAAATATGGATGAACTCCAAAGTGGTCCCCTTATGGTGAAAGCCCTCACGGGAAGACGCTTTGCGGAGTAAGAGAACCCCTACTTAATTGTGGAATAATGATATGAAGGACAATGAATTTGTTAGGTAAACTATCCTAGATGGATAGTGTTTATCATTCCATTTCTGGTGGTATGTGGAACGTCACATAACTCCTCACGGTTAGAGAGGTACGGCCATGATAAGTTGGAGACCCCAGGTTTGGTTAATGGACCCAAGTTTGTTTGATGGATAACGGCATGAGTTATGATATATTTTCAGATAATACTATTCTATATGGATAGTACATGTCATTCCATTTTTTGTGGTATGTGGAACATCACATAACTCCTCATGTTTTGAGAGTTATGGCCTTATGAAGTTGGAGGACCCTCATATGTCATCTAGAAGCCCCAAAAGGTCAAAGTAGTCAAAGTGGTTTAAGAGATTTTAAAAGGTAAATAATAAAGTGAAATAATGAGTGTATTATAATTCAAAGTTAATACAAAATAAATTATTTCAATAATAAATTTAATGGAGAAATTAGAAGTGGGTTAACCCTAAAATAAGGAAAGTGGGGCCAAGTGACCTACAAGATGTTCTTAAGGAAGCTACTTGGAGAGTATAAATAAGAGGCAAGGCTCTCTCATTTAATCACACTTGAGCATATTGAATATCTATTGGTTTTTGAGGTAACCAAGGATATCTAAGCCTAATTTCTGAGGGAAGGTGAAGAAAACAAGGCCGAAATGCAAGGAAGGATAAATTCTTTTGATGGTGCTTTCTAAGGTATGTTATTTACAGGTCATCTCACAATTTTCACTATAATTTATTTTGTATAATTATTCAGACCATGAAATTGCTATGCCATGAGAAAACATACCCAAGTATCTGTGGTAAACAATTCAACTTCTGGGTCGTTGTATTTTTGGAGTTACACTCCATGGAAAATAGGGTTTGTGGCTAGTCCTGAAACTAGTCAAAAACAGGTGTTTCAGGTAATAATGTCATAACTTCTTCATAAAAGATCTAAATTCAGTGAGACCAAATGTTTTGGTTAGGGTATAGTCTTATTATGATGCGTAATAGTTTCATATCAATTCAACTAATGTTTTGTGTGGGGCACACTCTACAAGGTCTCTCTCTAGAATAAGATAAAATTCAACAAGGTATGTCATTTTTGCTATAACTACTTTTCTGAGAGGTTCCAAGTAGTGACACCTAGAGGAATTGCATAAAACAAAATTAAGAACAATGTGTATCAGTTTCATATCTTTATACATTACAATTTCAAAGTTATGATTACTTCAAGTTAGGGTTGTTGACCAATCCAAAACTAGGCATGTAAGACTAAAGAAAAGTTTGATGAAAATGCTAGTCTCTTGTTGTTAAAGTTAAGGAAGGTTTGCAGGAATGTGATCATATACACCGGGTCTATTACAAAGCTACAAATCAGATTTGGATGATGAAATTGATGAGGGCTTTTGGTTGAGGTACATGTTGAGTACATGGTTGAGACAAGTAGTTGATGAGCTCGCACATACATGAGGTGTGTAGTTGATGATGGTGGTACATATTGATGAGTCATAGTTGATGAGTAGTTGATACATGATTGGTACATACTAGGTACATGGTTGGAGGCACTTGTTAGTAGTATTTTTCACACATGGTTTATGGATGATGTAGCATACTTGTATTATCAGAAGCACATATTGATCTTGGTGATGATTATGAGTTGTTTTGTTATACTTGGTTAATGCACATCTTTGAGAGTTGTCTTGTTGATTGATATTGGTGAGTAGATCTGATTTGGTTGATAAAATTGATGAAATAGGTTGTTGTGATAGGTTGTTTGGACAAGTTGTTGTGACAAGTTATTTGCACAGGTTTGGTGCATGGTTGATGCATTTGTTCATGGTACAAGTTGAGGTATAGGATGGTGCATGGTTGATGCACTTTTTTATGGTACGGGTAGATTATAGGTTGGTTGGTAGAGGTTGGTGCATGGTTGATGCACTTGTTTATGGTACAGGTTTATTACAGGTTGAGGTATAGTTGGTGCATGGTTGATGCACGTGTTTATGGTACAGGTTGATTACAGGTTGAGGTACAGGTTGGTGCATTGTTGATGCACTTGTTTATGGTACATGTTGATTACAGGGTGGTTGGACGGGGCAAGGACAGGTGGTTGTAGCCATAGAACATAAGGGGTTGTAGCCTCCTTCTGGTTGTAGCCAGAGCATTGAGGAGTTGGAGCTTCCCTTAGGTTGTATCCTGAGAAACTAGGGGGTTGGAGCCCCCTTCCAGCTGCAGCTGGAAAACAAAGGAAGTTGGTGCTTCCCATGAATGTAATTCTTCAATACATATAGGAAAAAGAATTCTGTGGTTTTCTCCTGCTTTGGGTTTCCATGTAAAACACTGGTGTACTATGTATGTGTATGACTATTCATTTGTTCATTGTTTATTTAATCTGCAGTTATTGGATGATAATGCTACATTGATATAACACTTGGATTATATGGTTAAAAGGGATTAAATTTATCTATTACTGATTCACCCCCCCTCTCAGTAATCCAACAAGATGGGTGGTAGAGGTGACTCAATATGAGCACTTTATACCACTTTTAACCAAAATATATATTATTTCACTGTATCAACAATGTTCAATATTTTATCGTCAATGTATCATTTATGATTTCATTCAATATATATATCATAAGCATGCAATCATAAGAAGCATCACATAAACATCATATCAAGAACACAGTACACCAGTATTTACGTGGAAACCCAAATGGAAGAAAACCATAGAATGATTTATTATATATATCAATAATTCATTCATAGGACGTACCAACTTCCCAATTCTCAAGCTGCAAATGGAAGGAGGATGCAACCCCCTATTTATAGGGTCCAACCTAAAGGAAGTTACAACTCCCTGAATTCTCTGGCTCCAACCAGAAGTAGGTTGCAACCCCATCTTTTTTCCAGCTCCAGCCAGAAGGTGGATACAACCACCTAGTTCTCAGGCTCCAACCTGAAGGAACTTCCAACTCCCTCATTCTATGGCTCCAACTCGAAGGAGGCTACAACCTCCTTTCCTTTCCCCATTCTTCCACCCTGAAATATAAGTGTAGACCAATTTTCACTACCACAATAACTGCCACTGTCTCTTCCACTCTCACTGCTACTGTCACATCAACTTGTAACCTATCAACCTGTCACTGACTAGACTGTCCAACCAATTCCTATCACAACAACTTTTCCAACCAATCACTATCTCATCCACAGAACTAGATCCAATCTCATCCACATGCAAATCATGCCAAGATCACCAAGAGCATATCTCAAACCATATTCTCAACATCACCAACACATGTCTCTACCAAGAATGTACCAACATCACCAAATACCATCACAAGATATGTGTCTCAACCAAGTAACATTCTGTACCATGCATCAACCTGTACCTGTACCATCAACAAGTGCATCAACCATGCACCAAACCTTCATCACCACTTGTACCACAAAAGGTGCATCAACCATAAACCAACTCTTGTATCATCAACACCTATACCATACCATGTGACAACAATGTACATCAACCATATACATAAACACCATACCATATAACATAAGGTATCCTCAATGAAGTTCCTCAACCATATACCAAGAATATGTGCCAAATTTGTACCAAGCATATATAAATATCACCAACAAGTGCCTCTATCAATGTACCAATACCAATAACATTATCAACCATACAACATGCCAACCATGTGCCAATGTATCCAAGATATGTACCAACAATGTATCTCAACAAGTAGACCTCAATCAACATGCACCATACATCCAATTATCTGCCTCAAGTAATAAACCATTCCCCTTAAACACATGCCTCAACAATGATCCTCGACACCACCAAAATACAACCTCATAACACAATGCACCAAGCCTCAGATATGAACCATAACATGTAACCAAACGAGAAACCAAACCAACCGCTAATGCCTCTAATCAATGTACCATAACCTTTCCAAGGTATACCATCAACAAGACATACCTATCAAGTGTATGACATATCATAACCTTACAATTAACCTTTAAATAATACTTGTATGTGACCTGAAACACTAGATATATACTTGTATCTTCTTCATTGAGCTCAACAACCAAGTACAAGCATTCTTTGTCAATTATGCAAGTGCCTTGCTAGACAGACACTAGTTGCCCCACGAGGATGACTTGCTTGACATTTATAAGAATACCTGTGAGGGCCTCGCTAGACAGATATAGTCTGACCCATGAGGATGACCCAAAGTAGGGTTTCCTCATATTTTCTCGCACTCTTCTGCAATCCCAAAAATCTCACACTTCTCCCGCTTTGCTACCTCATAATTCTTCATCACAAACTAGCCGAAAGATCACAATAATAGAAAATAACATTCACACAATAGATATTCAATGTAAGAGTATGAGTTTTCTTGTGAATGAATCCTTGACGGGTATTTATACTTTTTCTAGGTAAACTCTTCCCTTAAAAGTAGGGCTTATAGATATTTCTTGTTGCAATGTAGTATACCTAGGGAGGTAATATGGGGTGCCTAGGGAGGTACCCAATGAGAATGTGGTTATGTATTATTAGTGGAATTCATTTAATATATGAGAATGTGGTCATTCAATGTAAGGTGGACTAGGTCCACTATATTAATAAAGGCCTACTATGGTAGTTGGATGTAATAAATGTGAGAAGGCTCTCTATAAGGTTCCTAGGAGATAGAGAGAGATATATAAAGAAGTGTAAGAAATGTAATGAGGCATAGTGAAGAATATTGTGAACGTATCAAGCATTGCTTGAGGAGTGTTATCCTTCCTTAAAGATTAATATATGGTGTTACCATACCTTAAGGGTTTTATGTATTCTTATGCTCATGTTATGGTGAATGTTTTATGGTTTATTCTTGGTCTCATTAAAGTATATTTGCATATCTGGTATAGGTACTTAGCAAGTGGTATCAGAGCACTTTCCATGGCCAAATAAGGGAAGATTTTTTTTTCTCTTTTTGCATAATCTTCTAGGGAAGAAAAAGAGGGTGATGCACTTCAGGTTCAGATATGAAGATTTATGAGCTTAATTTGGAAAAACAAAATTGTTATTTGAATTTCTCTCGGAAAAATACCCAATTTCAAAAAACAATTTAGCCGAAACGGAGTCCAAGTGAAGTTATGAGCATTTTAAATTCAATTGTTTTTCATGTTTTTTTCCGGAAAAAGATGCGATTTTCTACAGTAATTTATTTTTAAACCCCAGTTTTTGTTGAATATTTTTTCCAAGCAAGATGTATTTTATAGGAAAATATGATGATCCTAGTATTGAAGACTTCTTAAAGTCCCACAAGTCAGAATGGAAAGGGTAGTGGAAATATTTTGTAGACTAGGGTTTCAAAGGTGATGCTCACATATGGTGGGAATCATTTCACCATTCTAAATGGTTGTCACTTTCTAAGGAAGCACTTGAAAAATTACTTTTAGACAAGTGGTCTCATACAAAGAGTAAGGATAAAGACATCACCAAGAGTTTATTTTCATGTGGAAAATCTGTATTACAAGTTCATGGTTGCATTCATAAAGAAAATGTCATTGTTTCTATAAACCCTAGTTGCATGCATAATTTTATCAATGTTCAGTTGGTTAATAGATTGCAAGTTCCAGTAAAGAATATTCAAAGCACATAGGTTGAGGGGGGGATAGTTCAAATTGTTAAAGATTTGAAGATTAACATGGATAAATATGTGTTGTATTCAGATTTTTATGCTATGGATATGGATGAAGTGGATATTATTTTGGGGTATCCTTGGATAGAATCAGTGGGTACCATTAATATTAATGTGAAAAAGAATTTTTTGAAGTTGTGGTACAAGAAAAATAAAATCACATTGCAGGATGTGTCTCTTAATAAGAAATATGGGCCCACGGAGGCCAGCAAAACAATTATTGTCAAGTCCAAAGTTGAATTAGAGGGAGATTCTATATAAGGATATGAAGCAAACCCACAAGAAGGACACAATAAAGAAGCTAAGGAGGTGATTGAATCAAAGGCACAATGTGTTTCATATTTGAAGAAAACAGAACAAATTCCTACAATTGTTTTATATCATCATCCACAACATATAGAGAAACAACAATCATCAAGGCAAGGGCATGAGCATCAACACACTTATGCACCAATAGGGAACCAAAAAGGAAACGAATCCAGAGGTACATGGAGGCCTACCAACACTACATGAAGACATCAAACTAGAGAACCAATCCTATGGAAACATTGGCATAATGCAAAGCAAGATCAGGGTGGCAAGGAAGTAGTTTGACATCATGTTCATCTTCCATTAGGATGGATGGATGGTCGTAATTGGTACCAGTTGGCTACATTGCTTAGCTGGTCATATTGTATGGTTTGTTCTCGTGTTTTGAGGAAAAAACATGTGAAGGGGGATGGAATGTAGTATACCTAGGGAGGTAATATGGGGTTCCTAGGGAGGTACCCAATGGGAATGTGGTTATGTATTATTAGTGGAATTCATTTAATATATGAGAATGTGTTCATTCAATGTAAGGTGGACTAAGTCCACTATATTAATAAAGGCCCACTATGGTAGTTGGATGTAATAAATGTGATAAGGCTCTCTAGAAGGTTCCTAGGAGATAAAAAGGGCTATATAAAGAAGTGTAAGCAATGTAATGAGGCATAGTGAATAATATTGTGAATGTATCAAGCATTGTTTGAGGAGTGTTATCTTTCCTTAAGGATTAATATATGATGTTACCCTACCTCAAGAGATTTATATATTATTGTGTTCATGTTATGGTGAATGTTTTATGGTTTATTCTTGGTCTCATTAAAGTATATTTTCAGATCTGATATAGGTACTTAACATGCAACGAATTTACCCCTTCATTCATTGTTTTGTAACCAACTAGGGATTCTTGACCATTCTTTGGGGCTTCCAAATTTACAATACCATATCTCCCTAACCGTGAGGAAGCAAGTGGAGTTACACATATAACTGGAAACAACATGATGTGTATTATCCATCTATGATAGTATTACCAACAATTACATTTTTCTTCATGTCATTATTCCTCAATCAACTTCGGGTCCCATAATCACACCTCCGGAGATACATGTAGACTATATGAAATGTACCCAACTAACTCACCATAAATCTTGAGCATACAAATGTGAATAAAATTTCCAACATACCTGGACCTCTCCAAGGGTTGTAATAAATCTCTAAAGGTTGACATCAATGACAACCAACTGTCCAACAATACATATGAACTGGGTGACATTTTTTCTCAACTAGTTCTTGATCGATTGTGAAGAGGCATAAGAGAAGGGGATTGAATTTCACTACTCATGGATATTAATTCTAATTGAGTTATCAACATGGAGGGAGCTGAATGATACAAATTTTTTGGGATTAAAAGATAATCCATTCCTAGCTGCAAGATATCATAACTTATGGTATACTATACACAAGGTGCGACAACTAGACAATAATGTTTATTTTTATATATACAAGAAAGTTATTCAGACAAGCATTCATAGTACACCACGCATACCACCACAGGTGGTCAAAGCATACAATCCAGTTTCATTCTTTAAGGTAGGTTTCCATCACATGTATGTGCAAGCCAAGAAGGATCCAAATCAGGAATGGATACCCACACAGTAAAACTTAATTGAGGAAGAGATGGGACACATTATGGACGATTCGGATGATGATTAGAAAATCCCATCAAGAGAGATTGAGCAACTAGAGATGCAACGACCAGTGAATGAAGAAATATCAAGTGGAGAAGAGGAATAAGGGTAAGGAAGCAACAAAGATAATACTGTACAACACATGGGAGAGAAGAGAAAAGACGCAGACATGGGGAAAGCAACCACACAATCCAAGAAAAGGAAAGTAGTAAAGGAACTAGTTGTTCAAACCCTAAAAAAAGGTGACTTGGATAATATTGCAAAGCAATTTAAGGAAGCCACAGGTGAAGCTTTTGAGCATGCAAAAAAACAACAAGAGGAAAGACATTTGAATATGAAAGCACAAATTGTTATCTTGTGACAACGTTTGGAGACCACACAACCTGCAATAGTACAAATAGGATGACCATTGCAAGCAGAGCATATAACATGGAAAATTGAGGTGCAATAGAGGACACCTATAATATCAAGAGAAAGACATGTAATGAAGATATTAATGGGAGCATTAGATTTCCCCGTGACATAATTGAAAGAGAAAGCAAAGGCACTAAGTCATATTGACTTAGTGTTATCTCAGTTGCCTATAGAAATTTTGTATGGATTACAATCGAGCATGACAAAGGAAATTCAAGTGTGTGAAGTGTAAACCTCAATGGAGTTGAAAAAGATAGCCATAAACAAGGACATGATGCAATAATATTATGACCAAATCAGGAAGGAAAGAGATGAGGCAACACACAAGGAAAAGAGATCCAAACAAGCGGTCTAGGGGGTCTATAACATTATTCCATAAGTATTAAGGGAGGAAGATTACCCATTGGAGGAACAAGTGACAAAACTAAGTGAATCCGTTCAGGGATTCTGAACAAATATAATTGATGTAGAGGCATGAAATATACCAAGCACTCCCTTGGAGGAAATGAAGTAGCGTGAAAACATGACCACCAAAAGCATAAATAACATCAAGGGTATGGAGGTGGAATTTTATAAGATGTATGCAAAAAGCTTGGGCATTTGGATGCAACTGACTGAATATGTGGAGTTGAAGGATATTGGCCAAAATATACATGATGCATAGGATAAGGCACAAAAGTTCAAATAAGTAATGAGTACAATACCACCAGTAGAGGTGGTAATAACAATGGCCAAAAGCATGAAGAAATATTCATAAATAAATCAGCTAAGGGAGGAGAAATAGGCTTGTGTGAAAAATATTTAGGTATTGCAAGAAGAAGATTATTAGGTGACCACAGATTTATCAACCACTCAAAGCAAGGTCAATAAGGTAATGCAGGAAACCACTGAAAAATTGAAGACTCACTTAATTGCAGAAATGACCGAAAAAATTGTACAACAAGAAGCACAAGTCAAGGAAAATGTTGTAATGGCTAGCAATACACTACAAAAGTTCTTGGCAACTGATGCAGGAGCATCGCTCCACCTCAGGACATGCCAGCTATTCGGAACATTGGTGCTCACTCAAGGAGGGGAGAGGCATCATCCCTCTCATTTTTCCCTCGAATTTTAAATGAAATTAAATCAATTAAATGTTGTCCGACTATAAGAGACAAATCATGTCTTCGTACAGGTTGTAGATAAGGTCACCTTAAATGGCTAATGGTAGGAGGGATATATATCTGATTCAGAATATATTTTCCACTCATTTTAATCTGCCTCGGTAGATAGGCGTTTTGATGGTGATTAGACACAACTAGTGTAGTTTGGAGGGAAGCTCGTCGAGCCCCTCTTGTATAAATCTTTGTAAAATATGCCCAATAGGGGTTGTTGGTAGAGGCTTTTGAAGATCGATTGAAGATAATTGTAAGACAAGAGGAGAGTTGAGAGCGAGACATAGTTGCAGTCCAAGATCACACATTGAAATTGACATTCTGATATTAATACAAAAGAATAGATTTCACTGTTTACAAATTTCTATGTGGTGGTGTTTGTTTTTGAATGTCATTAATGTTTCTATGAACTTATGATATAGGTGGATGTGTTAGTTTTCATCTGCAGGGTAAGGATAGAAATTCTATATCTTTGATTTGTGATAAATTGTTTTGGTTTCTTTAGGCTGTGAAAGGAGTGCACAACAGAGTATTGGAAACTCTGTAGCCAGCATAAGGAGTGTGCATATGCGCTCTTTCGAATAAGAGAAGAACATGTCAGGATGGAACACCATAGAAATTACAACTCAAAGGGGAATCTCAAGGTTTTTGAATACCTTAGAGGAAAGTATGCGTAGGAGTAAGCATAGCACATAGTTGATGAACACTCTGTAAAACTATGCCAGGAGGGCATTGCGTAGGTGCAAGGAGTGTACAGAACCAACACGTTCTGAGGTGTTGGAGAATTTGAGGAAAACCTAGAGTTACTATACACTATGAGGGAAAGAATCTTTGCAAGTGTGCATTGAGTGGATGTAGGATTTTCTTTGGTGAACTCGAAGGTTTTCAGGAAGCAAGAGAAATACCTATGCAAGGAGTGCACCAGGACAACACTTAGAAAAAGTGTTGAAAGACAATCATCAGAAGGCTAAGTCAAGCACAAGGAGTGCGCCAAAGGTAAATAAATTTTGTCTACAATCTCGAGAGGAAGAGCATCGAGTTGCCAAGAAGGCACGAGAAAATCATTTGAATGAAGTAGAGTACTGAGACCCTTAGGAGATTGAGTAGGTTCAATCTTAGAAGAGATAGCGCAAGGTGTGTGCCGAAGAAGGATTCATTCCAAGTCCCAATATTTTAGGAGGATTAGTGCCATCGTGCACAGAGTCTTGATAAAGAGTGTAGAAGAAGGTGTAGAACAATATAAGTCTTGGATTGTGGGAGAATTGTTGAGTGTGCACAAGAGTAAGGACTTGTTGAAGTCCTGAAGCCAAGTGAGACCATCCGTCGTCTGTAAGATAGGTGGAAAGAGAACTGTAAGTCTGGAGAAATCTCTGGGACTTTTCAGTTGAACGAAGTGCAAGACTATCGAAGCTCCAAAGAGCGGAGCAGATCCAGAACGTTGATCGTCAGGAAGGATGTGGCAGTATATCCGAGAGTTCACGAGAAAGAACTTCAGAATAATTTGTGTGGAGCAAAGGGTAATATTCGTGAAGTCATGAAGAACAAGTGAATCTAGACTATTGATCCATAAGGACACATGGAGGAGACCCATGTATTTAGGAGGAAAGGTTCTCCAGAAGAAAGAGGAGAGCAGTGTGGAGGAACTCCTAAAGGTGGAGTCTGAAGCGCATCACAGTCGTTGGTTGTGGGAGAGATGTGGGCTATAGATCAGGTCCCATGTGAATTTGTCAATTCAGAGATCGGGAAAAAGGGAGTCAGTTGTTCACAAAATCTCTGAAGCATGGAGTTGCGATGAGGATTGGCCCAAGGTTATGGCTGAAGGCCATGAGGCAGAAGAACAGGGGCTGAGAAGGAGCCTGCAGGTCTCACAGGACCTGCACCTAGGATAAAAGGGGCCTATGTAAAATTGATTGGATTACACCAAGGGCCTAAAGAGTAGATTCGACTCAAGTGATTGAACAATCCTAGACCGAGAGGTCACATAGCCCCTAGGAGAGAAGGGGGGTTTGCATCAAGTGGTATCAGATCCTGAATTTGTTTTCAGGTAGCGAAGAGTAGACAAAGAAAATAGTCCGATACCACCAAGTGGTATCAGAGCCACATAATTCATTTATGCAGTCAAAAGGAGAGAAGACATTTTGGCTACATCAAGTAGCGTCAGAGCTTGATTTCTCCTATAGACAGCAGGTGAAGGGAGACAGACTATGATTCTCTATAAATATTGTTGCAAGCTATGCAATAGATGGTAGATAGCCAGGTGGTATGAAGGTGAAGAAAGAAATATGGCTATTGAAGGCCATGAGAGTGGTCAAAGAGAAGAATGCCAGTAGAAAAGAAAATCTGAAATTGACAAGGAGCTTAGTGAAATCTGAGCAGAGATGGAGAATCTAGAATTGAATATGCAACATGAGGAAAAGGTATGTTGGAGGTACGAGTGGCCTCTAAAAAGGAAAGTAAAATGGCCTATTCAGAATTTGTTGGCCAAAAGGCAGCAAC
>JASDQU011400468.1:0-26437 GCA_032191745.1 Picea mariana | reverse complement strand
AAAGAGTATCCTAAACTTATGCATGTCTCATCATCTCCTCCTAAATGGAGGAAACTGCAAACATTTACTACTAAACCAAAGGATCCTCCCCTTCCAACAAGGCATGTAATAATTTCAAGGTTTTAAATAAACAGTACATCTTCTGTCAGTATTGACAAGACACTACAAGAATGTCGAGTTGTTACAAAACTGGGCAACTTTCTCAAGGTGTGCAATTTCCCTGTAACCAAAATGGACACCACACTATATCACGCAACGATAATAAGAATAAAAACAACAATATTGTAAAAATGGACACCACACTATATCACGCACCGATAATAAGAATAATAACAACAATATTGTAAAGAACAAAGGGTTGGTGACACTTGACACCCGGGTTGAAATGCACTTACAATTTCAAAAGAATGAATTACATCTCCATGAAAATATACTCATAAGTGAGTAAAAATGTTGTACTGGTTGGTAATATAATGGAAGGATATGTCAACTGGGTGTAGCTCTGGTGGTTGTGCGGAAAAGTTGTGAGTATTATGTGCCATAGTTAAAACTGCCTCACAAAGTTGTGAGCGTTATGTGTCATAGTTAAAAACTGCCTCATAATAGTTAGAATGCATTATGGACAAGAATTGATCCATGTTAGTCATTAGGAAACCTAGCTAAAGAAAACAGTACATACTTATTCAATTGAAACTTTTAACCATGATTGAATGGATATCTACCTATGGTTGACTGTATTCATCATCCACACGGTAAAGGGTAATTCTACTTGGGCCTAACCAAAGGAAGGGAAAAAACAATCAAGATTACGAAATAAGTTATAAATTGGGGTCTAAGCGCACACAACACTATCAACACCTTACTAGTGTCCCAACTTCCAAGTATTTCAAGATAAGGTATGCTCTAATAACATAACATGTACGACCCAGTGAATGCAGCAAAAAGGCTAACAGAATCATAACATGCTATGAAACAAGGGGAAAAATAAAATTTCACGAAGAAGACCTGTTCTTGCAAAGCCCGCGCAAGGGCCAAGTCCGAATCTTCTTGACTAAGGGCAGTGAAAGGTTGCCTTGAAGATTGCTCAAATGCTAAGTCTAACACTGAACTCGTAGATGTTTCTGATTGTGCCACTTTTCCATTCATTTCATCCTCTGTAAACTCTCTATGTTGATCCTCAACATCCTCCCTCTTATCTCCCTCCATAAGAGAAGAACTTGAGTGTAAGTTTCTCAACCCAAATACCTGCCACAAGGAATTTCACGCTGAATCAATTATTGTTCCAACTATTACCAAAAGAATAAAATTCTACATAAAGCCCATCTACTAGTGCATCGGTGGACAAGGAAAGTTCGGACTTTTGAAGAGTCTCGATGCTTTTCGAGGACTAAAGAGTTCGAAGTTAGAAAATGTGAGAGAAAGGATCTGGATCTCTTGAACCAACAAAAGAGTACAGTGACCGTTGGATGTACAAAATCCGAAGTGTAACAGAAATGAAACAGAATGCTGAAAGAAAAATTCAAGACATAAAGGTGGGCATGGAATAGATTAATTGACAATTGAAACTCGAAAATAAAGGAGAGAAAAAACTTACGAATATGCACCCAACAGACCAGATTGGAACAGGTAGAAAGAAATGAGTAGCCACCAACAGCAGTTCGGGAGTCTGGTACCGAAGAGTCACAATCTGCACTAAGAACCACAATTGTGTTAACGAAAAAAGAACCTCGCTAAGATAGAGCCACTCAACGTGATAAGAATATCCGGGATCCCATTGCAACATTCGAACGAATGAGGGCTGGTTTTACAGGAAAGAACTCAATAAAATCGGAAAGAAAAAGAATAATCCATTGCATTAACCGCCAACTTTTATCCTTTTATGTGAACCCTAAATTTATGGAATTAACAGCAGAGAATGAACAGCCATATTTTCTACAAAACACCGAAGCAGAATGGAAAAAAAATTGGGGAGAAAAATACTGACATTGGACAGGACAGCTTCGACTCCGGCAGGATTTCGTGCGGGAAACTATTTTTTTCGCGATTTTGCCTGTTCTGGGCCTCTACCTGTGGGGATTCTGTAGACAAATCGACAATGACAATGAAAGTCGGTAAAATTATAGAAAAAAAAATCATCACGAGGAAAAACAAAGTCGGAATCCCCGCACAGTGCGCACCTGTAATAATGTGATTACCCACCAATCACCTGTAACAGAGATTACCCACCAATCACCTGTAACAGAGATTACCCACCAATTTATAGGGCGCCTATGGTTGATTTATTTGTTTTTAAGCTTGGAAAATATATTGGCGCCAATATTATAATTGGAACAATTTAAGAATTCTCAATTAACGGAGAAAGGAAGTTGGGAGGAACCCCTTCCTAACGTTAAGCTTTAATTTTCATTTCGATGGAGTCTTTAACGGGTGCTTTGACGTGGCACGCGAAAGGGGTGTTTTTGGGTGGAGAGGGGGATTAGCACGGACATTTTTATCATGTTTTATTTTGGATAAAGTTTTTGTTTTTTGTTTTTTTTTCAAATGGGAGTACCAAAAGCATTAAAAAGGAGTTATAAGAAAATCATTTGCGAGGGGAATTGTGATGGGAGTAAGCAAAGCTTTAAAAAGGGGTTATAAAAAATTTATTTTCGAGAATTTTAAAAGAAGAATATCTCTTCTTATTGGAAATGCAACGACTAAAGTTGTATGGGTTCTTCAAACTAAGGATTGTTTAAAGTTTTATCATTGAACATTTTAAAGGAAGAATCTCTTCATTATCCTTGTAGGGAAGGGAATGAGGAGTAAAGTTGCATGGATTTTTCAAATTAGGGATTGTTTTGACCAGTGTAAGTTTTGGCATGTAAGAAGATTTATTAATCAAATCATAGATTGGTTATTAAATTAGGTCATTCTTTTTTGGACATCTAAATTTAATTAGGTCATTTCCTTTTGGATATTTCAACCCCTTTGTCGTCAGAGATCTTCATATCTATTAAGAGGTGGATTAGAAAACGTTTATGATTATAATGTTAAGCGAAGGGATGATGTCTCTCTTAAACCATCACTTCAATCCATTGTGAGGATAAATCGTGTATTAATTATTCTTAACCTCGATGTCCATGTCAAGACATTCACTCATGGATGTATAGATTTGATGGTACATTAATCATTGATTAAGGTAGTGGAGGACCTCTGCAACCTTGGGTGTCATTGATCTTCAACTAATGTTGCTCAAACCCTTGAGTTGAGAGAAAGGTAGAAAGAACCCCAATAATTCTTGAGACTATTTGAATTTTGTTGTTTATATCCTTGCAATCTGAGACTGTGTAAAATTTTGATGGCAAAGTGAGGTTCATCAGGTTGGAACACTAAAGTGGACTGAAGATGGGCTCACATGCAGGTGGAGGTCGACCTGAATAAGGGTCGGCTTGAAGAAATTTAGTTGGTCTTGGAAAGTTGCTTGCGGATATAGAAGATTGAATACTAGATTTAGATGTTATTAATGTCGTTAGGTCGGACACATTGTGGATAAATTTCCTTTCGCAATTAAGGCAGAGGTTTCCTCCCAAAAAAGCTTGGAAACCCAAGGTGGTTTCCCCTCTTGTGGGTGAAGGGAGTAGGAGTCTCAAGGAGAGCCTGTTGAAGATTATTCCTTCATAAAAGAAGATCGTGGTCGAGGGCCCAAATTTGATTCCAACTTTGGAGGCATCTTCTCTGGGTAAGTGTATTTGTTCTTCTCCTCCTCCTTTAGTTCTTGTGGATTCCTCCAAGGGTTTTGCTCCTCCTACTCTCGATCCTCTCTTATCTCCCTTCCCTCCCTCTCCAGACCAATCTCTTTTTCCCTACCAAAGCCTTGAGTCAATTGGTACATCGTCGACCCGAACGATGCATGAGGATGTAATTGTTGAGTCCTCTCCCCTCACCTTAGTCCCCTCGACATTGTTACGATCATCGCCCCTATGAAGGAGTCTTTGAGTACATTAGAGGACACAAAATCTTCAAGGACCTTTAATCATTCGAGCCCCTCCCGTTTTTTTGCCTATCTCTTGCGCTCCCGCCAAATTCCTAAAGAGGATGCAATCAGTGGGGGTTTAGTTGTAGATAAGGTGGCAAGATCCCAAGTGGCTCGAAAGTTCCATCTTTCTCTAGCTCAACTTCAAGCCAAAAAGGACATTCAAAGTGGAAAACAAGCAACTATTATGTGGGCCCTTAGAGCAGGAAAATCTTGCTCAAAGGTGAAGCCATGATCGTTTTATCTTTTAATGATCATGGGGTCTAGGGTGCCTCCAAACTACTAGCCCTCAAGCGACTGGTTAAGTCATGCAGTCATGATGTAAATTTTCTTCAAGAAACCATGTGTGAAGGCTCCAAGGCCATTGACACTCTCTCCCCTTGGTTGAAGGATTGGACTTTCTGCTCTGTAGACTTGGAAGGCCTCTCTGGGGGTCTAGTGACGTTCTGAAATTCTAAATTCAAACTCCTTTCTTCTTGGATTATGAATTCTGGAATTAAGGTGGAATTGGAAACTTGCGACTTGGGCCCTTCTTTTCAGATTATCAATCTTTATGGCCCTTATGATGATAAGAAGTCATTATGAAAAGAGATATCCTCCTCGGGAAACCTCTCTGGCAATAACATTATCCTAGGGGGTGACCTCAACTTCACTCTGTCTCTCAAGGAAGTTTGGAGTTTACATCCTCGCAAGGAACCCTCAGAAGAGTTTTTCTCTCACCTCTCGGAAGCTAATCACCTAATCAATCTCAAGTCACCTAAGATAGTGTCAACGTGGAGGAATGGAAGGAAAGGGGAGGAAGGAGTCTCTAAAATACTGGATAGATTCTTGATCTTGTAATCGCTTCTAGGTGGGCCATGGTGCGTTAAATATTGAATTGGAACTAGAGGTAGCTCTGATCACATTCCCATTCTCTTGAAGTTGGAACCTTTTTATCGTAAACTGCGAGAACCTCTTAAATTTAACCACTTGTGGTTACAGGAGGAAGACTATAGAAATCTTATCCCTTCTACCTGGACCCATCTCCATGACGGCGTCAGAGCACCTTACATTCAATAATTCCACGAAAAAATTATTAAGGTGAAAAAGGTGACGAAAGAGTGGGTTTTGGAATTTAATAAACGTTCCTAAGTTGTGCTCAAGGAGGTGGAGTCGAAGCTAGACCGCCTTTTCATTTCTAACATTCATGGTATCTTCTCCGTTGAGGAGGCATCTTCTTTGAAGTCTATGCTTTCCCTTAGACAAGATCTACTAGCCAAGGAGGAAGCCACTTAGAGGTTAAAAAGTCATGCAGCCTAGATTGCTGAAGGGAACAACATTACCATTTTTTTCACAATTATGCCAACTTTCATAAAAACCGTAACTCGATTTGGGAGATCTCAAGTCAAGACGGGGGTCTAGCTTGGTCCTTTGAAGAAAAGAAGAAGGTTGTCAGGACTCATTTCAATGCTTTATTTAAAGAACCATCAAGTTGCCCCATCGAGGAAATGCTTGAGGTGCTCAGGATTTTTCCTAGGTCTATAAATGAAGATATGAACGCTTCTCTGGATGCGAAAATATATGAACTAGAGCTTGAAGAGACTCTCTTTTCCTTGAAGCGTGGCAAGAGCCATAGCCCGAATGGTTTATCAATTGAATTTTATATTGTTTTTTCGACCTGGTTAAGGAGGACCTCTTGAAGGTAGTAAGTGAATTTAAGAGGAGTGGGAAGGTTTTGGAGTTGTTGAACTCCACTTTCTTAGCACTTATTCCCAAGAAGAAAGAAGTCACTTCCATCAAGGACTTTTGCCCTATCTCATGTTGTAATGTAGTTTACAATTTGATCTCAAAAATCTTGGCGAACATGCTTAAACCTATCCTCAATGAAATCATATCCAAGGAACAGTTTAGTTTCCTTTACAAGAGAGAAATTCATGACACGGTAGCTCTTGCGCAAGAATCCTAGCACTCTATTCACTTCTCTAAAACTCTGTCAATCCTGCTGAAGCTAGACTTGGGCCAAACCTTCAGTTGGACACTGATTTAAAAATGGATCATGGGATAGACCTCCTTGATTACAACAAGTTGCATTTGGCATTTTAAAGATAGATGATGGAACCACAATTTTCCGCCATATTCCATGCAACACCAAATAGATTCAATAATCATGAACCTATAGACATATGCTTGCTTGGATTTATAAAATTAAAGCAGAAACTTCCCAAACTTAATGATTGCAAATTTATATTGGCAAAGACTTGTAGATATGTTTAGCAAATTAAATCACTTTCCAATCACAGTGGATCACTTGCCTATGATCAAAATTCATGTGATTCTCTTGCATTCCCATGTATTACTATCATGGAGAGAGAAGTGTTGTGAGGCTCTTAATATTAAACAACTCTTCCTTCGCCAACTTTCAAATTGCAAACTTTCTATGAAAAAACTACCATAGTGCTATTAAGACTATAAAGAGCTATGATATCGTGTTATGAAATAGAACACAAGCAAAACACAAGAACTTGGCGGAAAAAGACCTTAAGCCATTCTCAACACATGTATTCATCTCATGATATCAATTTATAATACATGTATTTGACCACCTCTAGATTTAAATCTCACTAGCAACTCATTAGTGGATAATGACAAAACCTCATTAGTAGATAAGGATGAAAACTCATAAGAAGGTGATTGCAGACTTTGTGATTATCTAGGAACTCACAATTTAACACAAGGAAAGCTACCGATGATAGGAAAAACCCCAACAAAGAAAACTTTTCTCACAATTTTAACTGAGGAATTAATGAGATAAAAGAGGGACAATGTTGCAAACAACTTTTTTATTGGAGAGTAAGTTTCGGAGTTATTGTTTTCCTTCTAACCCCATTTATGTGTGCTTATTTCATTCTCACATTGCTTCTTTTTTTTAACATTCATGTTTATCTTCTTTGCTTTTACATTCATGTTTTTCTTCTTTAGATTGATGTGCTTTTATTTTATGCTCTTTCCAATTTCTTCAATAGGAGTTCAAACAATTGACTACCAAGAAATCGAGAAATTGATACATAAGAAATCAAACCTTGATACCCTTTGTTATGCCCTCGAACATGAAGGATAAGATGGCCCTCGTCTTGTTTAGTCCATACCTCTTTCTTGGTACGAGCCTTTTTCACAATATGGAGATCTCCACAAGTCTCCACATATAAAATGAGGCTGCAAAGATTGGAAACACAGAGCAATCCCAGTTAAAAATATACTAATAAAATATAGTATTGGTGACCTTGAAGGAGAGGCTTCGGCCATTGAGATGGGAGTTCCTTTACCAATTATGTCCCAATTGTGCAACATTGCTTGCCAACTAGTCCTTAATCCTTTTCTCCAAAGGCCATGGACTTCACCTTGATGAGGACTAAGTTGGATTATGAATGTCTTTTGATTGCAAACTAGATTCCTCCCCTTTTCAAGCAGAGACCTTGCATTGCATTTGTAGCCTCATGGAAATCAATTTCAAATAGAAGAATTTGAATTCATTAATTGGAATGGAAATCAATTTCAGATAGGAGAATTTGAATTCATTAATTGGCTTCTACAAATGATAGGCCAATCAATGACCTTTTATAGATTATGAGATTAATTAGTTCTTATTGTAGAAAAATGGCATGAAACTACAAAAAAATATACAATATTCAAAGCTATTCTAAAAACTGCAAAACTCTACCTAAATTACAATGTACCATGCATCATCATTTGAAAATATCGAACTTGTTTTCAATTATATCGCTGACAAGTAGGTTGAGGTAACTTTCAACATCATGAACCAAGAATAATAAGATTATGATGATATTTTACGGTGTATAAATTATTTTAAAAAAATTATGCACTGAGATTAAAAGTTGCCAATTTGTTGTATGCAAATTCATGCTAAAAATCTAGTTTTTTTTTGCAAGCACACTGATCAAATTATATTAGTTTGTCACTATAAAATATATACCAAAATTGCTTTGTTATTGGCATGCCGCTTGGGAAACCAGACCAACAACAAAGAAATAATCCATTTGTCCATATAGTCTGTAATAGATCCTTAAGTAAAGCCTGTCTAGCTAGAAAAACATTGTAGAGAAAAGATTGGAGCTTGGAGGAAGCTATGTTGTAAAAACTACTTAGGATTATCATTCAAAAACTTTAAAAAGTTGGTACCTTTAGATTATTGAGCCAGTGGGATGGCAATCGAGTCTTGAGGCAACTCAAGAGTTGATTATGTTGTGCTCTTTAAGGCGGGTGCTATCATGATGGCGCTGAAAGAAGGAAGGTGAGATAGAGCTCCCCCGAGAAGCAAATGGAGGCCGTCAAGTTGCAGTTGAATGGTATTATGGGTGTCCTCCCTCGTTTGCAACCTCTAACCCAACAAAGTTTTGATGTGTCAGTATAAATTGATCATCTTCCAATATTTTGTTTCCTTTGCTTTGATGCTACCGACGTCCGACACCCAATTGTTGGTGGCCTCCTCCACCTCTTGGTATGTGGTCAAGGTACACTCTAGCCAAATTTTGGCTTCCACCTCTTCTAGATGAGCCCAAAACCGAGGCAGGGTGGTAGCTCAAAAGTTAGTCGCAACAGTGTACACATCCCTTTGCACCTGAGTTATGGGAGTTTCTCCTTCCACCTAGTGTTTCAATGTCTTTGTTAGAGCTCCACCTCCTCGTATGTATCCCCACGAGTATCCATGTCGAGGATCCATCGTGTATCGAGTTCTCGTCTCTGCTTTTCAGCTAAGATTATGTGAAAGGGAGCGAAATGTTTTCCTCCAGTGGTTCTGACTAGCTTTGAGGTCCTTCATAAGCTCTCTTTCTGATTTTTTGTCATTACCATGGCACTCTGGTATACCATCGATGTCGTGAAGCTTCTATGTTTGTGCTTTAGCCTTAGTGTTCTCATGTTGTTGGGTTTAAACTCGTTGGGGGGGTTGAGGATCGAGGTGAGTTATTGAGTGGTTAGTTGCATTAAAACCAACGTCAAGTGATGTGAGTTGGTTTTCGTCCAATGCATGTAGGAGGACACTTGGAGAGTGCGTCCCCACATATGTATTTGCCTCACTATCCTCAGGGTGTGGTCCCGATGGGACTCGCTTCCCAGACACCCTATCCAGGGGCCAACAGTCCTTTCATGCTAGGTTAGAGCAGGGTGATGTTAGACTGACATTCTTGGTGGGGTCCCACATGTCCCAGCTGCTTTGGATGCCCTCATTTATCAATCTATCTGCCCATTTATTAGCTGACTATCTGACATGAGCTAGGATGAGCACCAGTATTTGGCTAATGAGCATTGAGATGCACTCTAAGGAAGTTTCTAGGCACCGGCTGGTAGATATCTTGGAGAGTGAGGAGCCCTATTGGATACACTTTACCAAATGTATGATGAGTTGGGAGTCTCCCTCTACCACCATTTTGGTAAAGTGCTATGTTCTAGCAATTGCTAATCTTTCCTCCAAGGCTAGTAGCTCTGTGACATTATTGGTATTGATTCCCATCTCTACTTAGGTTCTAAGAATGCGACCTTGTTTGTTCCCAAATACCCCTCTATAACCAGTGATGCCCGGGTTGCCTTTTGATGCTCTATCAAAGTTTAATTTTACGAAGCCAGGAGGATGGGGAAACCAACTTGTAGGTGCCCTGAGAGGAGTGAAACTCGAAGTCCCAGGGGAGGGCACATGGCTAGGATCCAAGCTCAAAGTAAGTAGGATGTTATGTTCATGTTGATTGCTATTGCAATCATGATCTTTCCAGGGTTGGGTATAGATGGTTTCTTGAATGGTGTTGGTTATTCTGTTCCAGATCTCATTTGGGGGAGTGCACTCTGCTTTGAAGATTCTTTTGTTTCTCTCTTTCCAGGTTTCCCATAACGCGAAGCCTAGGAGGAGTTTCCAGGCCCGGTCGACTATGGTATTTTGGTTGATGGATTGAGTCCAGTTTGCAATTGTGTCTTGTATGTTCATCCTATTGCACCCTGATCTACGAAAGAGTAGTTCACTTCTTTCCCAAAGCTTTCAGGTGAAGACGCAGGAGTTGAATAAATGTTCAATAGACTTAGCTTGGTTTTAGAAATGAGGGCATCTTGAGGGTCTAGAGAAGCCTTTGTGGAAGAGGTTTTACCAGGTTAGAGTTTTTTTTTTATGCGCTAGCATCCAGAGAAAGGTGGAGACTTTTAGCCATAGATTATGCTTTGATACGCGTTCCCAAATTTCCATCTTGGGATGATTTTAGTGTCTCGCGGCTGTATAATAGGCCTCTTTGACTGTGAAGGAGCCTCTTGTGGAGCTACCCCATCAGAGTTTGTTATGTTGATTGTGGATCTTGATTTTCTTAGTGCTCAACTCCTTCCAGAAACTATTTAAGGTATATTGTTTGGGCATGCCTATCCACTATTCTTTGGGTAACCAGTGGCACCATTGGTGGTGTTCCTCGCGTGGAAGCTAGTAATATGATACAACCGATTTGTTTTGACTGTTCATGGAAGTTTTTTTGTTAAGAAGGTGCTCTTGGTCGACTGTCCATTTTGGTTGTTTTTTCCATGCACCTTCCCAGAACAGGGTTTCATGTCTGTTGCAAATCTCCTAAAAATAGTTTGTTGAACCAGGGTTCGATTTTGCCAAGCTATATTCCAAATGTTGGAGCCAGTGGGAGCACTATGCATTCTAATTACTTGGTTTTTTGGCTCATCTCTGGCATATTTTTGTTTCCAAAGGCATGCCTAAAGAGATTGTTGGATTTTTAACCATCGCCACAAAAATTTGCCCCCCAAAACATTTCCAAGAACCTCTAGGTTGCGTGGTCCTAGACCTCTTGCTAGCTTTGGTAGACAAACAATGGCCCATGATACTATGGCCCATTTCTTTCATTCTTTGGTTCCTCCCCAAAGGAATGTTTTGTGCATGTTCTTGGTCGCTTTCAAAATGTACTTGGGGGTTGTTAGGACGAAGAAGAGGTACATAGGCATTGCTTGCAAAACAAATTTGACAAGGACTAGTCTGCCAACCAAGTTGAGAATGCAAAAGGACTCGTTATCCAACTTTTTGGCCATCCGAGAGAGAAGATCCTTCCACGATGTTTGCTTTAAAGAGTTCCCCACCAGAGGAAGACCTAGGTATTTGGATGGAAGCGAGCTTCTTTGGTACCCTAAGATTCTTGTAAGGTGAGCTTGGATAGAAGAAGACCCATTGAAAAAGAAGAGTTGAGATTTACCTTGGTTTATCAACATTCCTGAAGCTTCCATGAAGTCATTCAGAACCTACTTGATGTGTTGAACTTCTTGAACTGTGGGAGTTGCCATAGCATGGTGTCATCAATGAACTGTTGGTGGGTTGTTGGTTTCTCTTCTAGACGAAGTTTGAGTCCTTTTCAATGGCCTTGGTCTGTTGATGCCTTGATTGAGCGCCCTAGCCCTTCTGCCATTAAGCTAAAGAAAAATGGGGAGAGGGGGTCACCTTGCTTGATTCCTCTTGAAGGGGAGAAGGTTGGAGAGGGGGTGTTGATGTTTTGGTAGCTGCGGGAGGTATTAACCTCCATGGATAAACCTTTGACTAGAATATAATATTCTGGAAGCAAGAGAAAACCTAAACAAATGTGTGAAAACCCTGATAGACACATCAGCTCGACAGAATAAGTAATATTGAAGTATTATATGCAGAAAAAGACAGGTCGACCATGCTTGAAGAGACCCATGTTCACCTAGTTATATTAGTATAAATAGAAGGCACTTTAACTCATTTGGAAAAACACACACTTACTCAGTTGGTGCGCATATCTTAGAAGTGCAGTAGCAACAAAAGTAGTGTGCAAGTCTGGAAGAGGAGTAACAATAGTTGCAGTGGTGCAACACACTCTTGTTCAACCTTTTTGGTACTCTTATTTGTGTGCTACCTTGGAGAAGGTGCACTGTCTTGGTTTATCTGTTGGTTCTAGTGTGGCTTCCCATAATCATTCTATCTAACAAAGGTTAAGGTGCTCGGGGGTGGATTTGTGCCTATGGTTGGGTGATAATGGTGAAACATTGTCTATGGTAAATGAGCACAATATTCTAACATGTTATGGGCCCACACCACCTTCAGAACAATCTAACCACTGGAAGGTATATTTGCAGCTCTATGTCAATCTCATTATGGCACAATTGCAGTTGCAACTAGGTTTTCTGATTCTGTAGCAACAACAAATTATGACAAGATTGTTCGGGCATTTTAAGTGAAGCGTTTGGCATAATTCTTGGATATCCTAGTGAGCCCTAACCCAACGCATCTCATGTTTCTCTTAGCCATAAAAAAATGTCAAAGTTGAATTTTTGGGGCAAAGTCAACGTTTGATTGGTCAAAGTCAAAAGACTGGTCAAGGTCAAAGTCAAAGATAATTACGACTGCCTCCATAATATCATAGTGGCGCAACAGAAGCATGGTCTCTTTGTAGAGCATGGAAGACAAGGATTGACATCATCCTTGCAAAGAACAAAGAGAAAAATTATGGAACCACGGACTGAAGAGTAAGCGTCAAAGGATGCAGAGTTTGATTTTTGGAGATTCCAAACACATGAACGTGGAGTAGGAGAAACAATAAAAAGCAACTACTACAGATCTAAATATTTGGAAAGAGAAGGGATCTTTGTCCAAGAAGCAATCATAGAGCCAGAAAGATCTCAAATCTAATACATTAAGAGGAACAACACACTCTCCAGGTTGGAAAGAATACTTGACTCAAAAGAAAAGCAACTCAAGCAGAACAATAGCCATGCTCCAGATTTGCATATCAGGTTATCCTATGTATTCCAGGAAGGTTACCACAAAAAGCAAGACTTGAAAGGACTCAGAGGGAGTCAAACTTCAGAGGTAGTCAGTGATCAGGAAGTAGCAAGGTTTCGTGACACTTTGCAGGATGCATGGGGGCATGCAGCAGATGGAAGTGTGGTTCGAGGATTCTCTCTGTTAGAGTGAGTTGATGGCAGAATTTGAGAAGAAGGATATTGTAGGCCTTGTGCCAAGTTGTAGACTTCATGTCGAGTTGTAGGCTTCATGCCAAGTTGTAGGCCTTGTGCCGGGTTATAGGCTTTATGTCGAGTTGTAGGCTACTCCAGTGAGATAGTCTAGTATGTCGAGTTGTTGCTACACCAGTGAGATAGTCTGGTACGCTAGTGGCGTAGTCGAGAACCTGTATGGTTGTGATGGTGTTGCTCGTAATATGATATTGATTATCATAAAATAGCCTGTGTAGATCTGGTGATGCTACCAGTCTGCAAGACCATGTAGGTCTTGCCCATGCCATGTGATATGGATGGATAGTGATTACAGTAATGACGATACTCACAACATGGGTGAGCACATCATGTAGGTGTATCCCATGATGATGATGGTGACACACACTACAAGGTGTAGCTCTAATGTTCTTTAGTGATTTGTGGCCCCTAGACGAGATTGGCGGGTCCACATGGGTGTATTCATGTGTGACGTAATGATGCTACCAATAGCATGGTTTGTGTAAACATGACAAGAAGATCGTGGCATAGCGAACAAGGCTATGAAGACCAAAAGGGAACATCATGGTTAAATACCTCCCTAGCTAAGAGGGAGTGTTGATGTTTTGGTAGTTGCGGGAGGTATTAACCTCCATGGATAAACCTTAGACTATAATAGAATATTCTAGAAGCAAGAGAAGACCTAAACAAATGTGTGAAAACCCTGGAAAACACGTTGGTTCAACAAAATAAATAATATTTAAGTATTATATGCAAAAAAGGACATGTCGACCCTGCTTGAAGAGACACCTATTCACCTGGCTAGATTAACATAAATAGAAGGTGCTTTAGCTCATTTGGAAAAACACACACTCACTCAATTGGTGCACATATATTAGAAGTGTAATAGCAGCAAAAACAATGCACAAGTATGGAAGAGGAGCAACAACAGTTGTAGTGGTGCAACACACTCTTGTTCAACCTTTTTGGTACTCTTACTTGTGCGCTACCTTGGAGAAGGTGCACTCTCTTGGTTTATCTATTAGTTCTAGCATGGCTTCTTGTAATCATTCTATCTAGCAAAGGTTAAGGTGCTCGGGGTGACTCTGTGCCTATGGTTGGGTGACAATGGTGTAGCATTGTCTATGGAAAACAAGCACAATATTCTAACAGGGGGAACCATTGACCAGGATGGATAACAATGATGAAGAGATCATGGACATAATCCATTGGGTCCAGGCTATGGAGAAGTCAAAGGCTAGGAGGGTACTTTGAATGTAATCCCAGTTGAGGCTATCAAATGCTTTTGACATATTGACTTTGATTAACATACCTGTTTTTTTGGTTGTTTTATGGGAGTGAATAAATTCATGGGCGAGGATGACACTGTCAAGAATTTTTTGACCTTCCACATAACTGGATTGCTCTCGAGAAATGAAGGTAGGGAGGAGGGGCTTCAGGCGATTCACAATGATCTTGGTGATGACTTTATATATAACATTGCAGAGGGCTATAGGCCCGAATTTTCTAGGGTCTTCTACCATATCCTCTTTGGGTATAAGGGTGAGAAAGATGGAGTTGAAAATCGGGAAGACCTTAAGGAATTTTCTTGAGTCTTCCACCACTTCTAGAACATCCTATTTAATTAATGGACAACATGCATGAAACAAATCAATAGTAAAACCATCTGATCCAAAATATTTACCTTTGGGCATTTCCAGGACGACCTATTTTACTTCCTCGGGAGAGATTTCTCTCATCAGTGCTTCATTGTTCTCTTCAGTCACCAACCTCAGCATGTGTTGTGTTATTTTATGAATGGATGCTTGTCGATCTCGTTGTGGTTCTTTCATTAGAGAACTATATTATTGAAATGATTCAACTTTTATGTATTCTTGTTTGCAAAGTTTATTCCCCTGGCCATCTTTAAGCGACGTGATTCTATTGTGGTGTCTACGTTGAAGCATGAATCTATGGAAGAATTTGGTGTTCCGTTCTCCTGCCTGTAGCCATCGAACTCATGATTTTTACCACCATAACTGCTCCTCTTACTTCTCCCATGTGGCTATCTGAGCGCTTAGATGGGATTCCTCTACTCTTAGGTCCTCAATTCAGCCATGGGTTATCATTCGTTGTTGAAGTTGCTTCATGTTTTCAATTAGTTGTTGTTTGGCTTGAAATGTGTCGTTGAATTAAGCTTTATTCTAGGTTTTCAACTACTTTTTAAAGTTTTTTAATGCGCTAATAAAATTTGTATATTGGGGATACAAAGGGAATTACTGCTTCCTTCGACTAGAGAGCAATATTGGTTTTGAACGAGGGATGTTCTAATCATAATTGCTCAATTCTAAAAGGCCTATTGTTTGGGTTGGCTTTGATGTCCAGTTCTAGATATATGGGATAATGATTAGAGCCCCGATGGGGAAAGATAGAGGCTTCAATGACAATGTTCTTCTCCATAACGAACTCAAAGAAAATAAACCAATCTAGACAAGAGACAATCTGGTGAGTGCCCTGATGGTGGTTGTTCTAGGTGAAAAACCCATTCCCAGTTTCCTAGTCTACCAACTTAAGATTTCATATAGCCTCTTTGAAACGATCATAATATTACTCTAGTATGTTTAAGCCTCCTTTCTTTTCAGAAAGGGAGGTGATGAGATTAAAGTCCTTTCCCATGACCTCGGGTGATTTATTGATTAATGGCTTTATTTGAAGCAGGGAGTTGAGAAAGGCAAGTTTGTTTAGGAATGCCTGAGGGCCATAAACATTGGTGATAAATCGACATTGATCTGAGCCTATCAATTGGAATTTAGTTGTTAACGATCTTTGGATGGTAAAGAAGTGGGTAAGGAGAATTTCAGATGGATTCCATAGAAGCGGGAGCCCCTTTGAGGCTTCATATGTGTCAATGGAAATAGATTAACAACCATCTCAACATTTGGTGGTTATCCATTGAAGGATTTCAGAGTGGCATCTTGTTTCTTGAAGCATCATAATGGATGGCTTTTCTTCTAGAATTATGGATTTCAAGGCCCTTTGTTTGCTCAGACCATTGAGGCCTTGAATGTTCCAGGAGGTTATTTTCATTGAAACGGGTGGGGATAAGGAGAGAATTTTCCCATCATGAGCTGGATCCAATGCGAATTAACTAGAAATTCCCTTAATTTGGCTGATTGAGAAACTTCCGAAGGATTTTCCTCTTGGTTGGGAATTTTTTGAAGCCTTCTTCATCTTTGGTTGGCTGCGTTCTTGCTTGTTCATGTGCTTTGTTAAGAGGGAAATCCGTGAATAGATGAGCGTGTGCATGGAATTTGCGGCACCGAAAATGGGATGTGCTCATAGTCTATTGTCTTGAGCCATTTCGTATCACAGTATCTTAGGCAAATTGATGTCAATAAGGCCTTTGATACATTGAGGTAAATGAAGATCCGTGCATATGAGGTATAGTGGCCTTGTTGAGTTGCTTTGACTATTCAGAGAAATGTACCTAGCATGTTACCAATGCCTTCTAGAATCTCCAGATCCTAGTATTCTTGAGGGAGAGAGTAGAAGCGAACCCAGACTAGGGCAACGGAGAAGTTTTTCTTAGCTGGGCTGAAATTTTTTGTCCATGGGCATAGGTATAGGCCGACAAAATTGAAGTAGGGGTCATTCGAAAAGATACTCTCTCGATCTTCTACCTAGTTAAATATTGTTGTGAAGAAACATTTCAATCCCAATTTTAACTCTACATGTCCTTTGGGCTTCCATCGGGTTTTGATCCACCAGAGAAGAGCCTTTCCGATGGCCAAAGGCCCATCAACTTGCAGATGATTGCGTGATTTTGCATCCAACAAATAATTGGATGATAAAAAAAGGAGAAGACCTTGGCAGAAGAAATGAAGAATACCTATGGAACAATGAGAGGATCCATGGGAATTGGAATTAATAGGATCAATGAACTTGCGACAAGACTGATGACTAAGCTAATGGCATGCAAATTATTAAGGAAGTGTCACAAGGAAGAGGCACCAACAGGGGACTTTGCCTCAGATGGAGACACCCCAAATACAACGCATTTTATCAAAGGATAGGGTAGTGTCACGCAACATAATATGCAACATTATGGCACACTTCAACTACAAAAGGAAAGAAATCCAACTCAAGCATATTTGCAATGTATTTGTAAGTGATACATGAAAGGGTAGCAAAGACACGGAGAATCCCACCAGAAGTGGTGGAGGAGCACAAAGATATAGCCAATTTTCAGGTCTCAAGTCACAATGTATGGATACAGAAAAAAAGGGACCCGAAGACAAACTGGTTGCAGATGAGGTACTGTGTCACTGGAGAGGAAGTTCAATGGACATAAAGAAGGGACATAAAGGAAAATAGTCAATAGAAGCTGGCACATTGGAGAAAATCAATAGTTCGACATCAAACACCATGAAAGTTGTAGAGCGTGCGAAGGAGAGTGCAAGAGACGCGACAACCAGGAAACCAAGACAACATAAAACATTTTGAAGTTAGCCGCACAAGAGAAATATCGTGTCGGAGTTACCAATGAAGGAGCGCAACCAAAGAAGAAAACTAATGGAAGCACACAAAAGGAAACAATTGTTCTTGTGCAGGAGGAACAAGAAGAAAGGGACATCCTAGATACAAAGATACCTACAACTTCGGCACAGACAGAGACTCTGCCATGGAAGAGAACTGTGCTACAGACATGGGGACAAAGGAAAAAGATGAAGGCACACAAAAATGTCCCAGAATTCACCATTATAGAAGATGATGCTGAGATGGCGGCAGAGAAAGTACAAGGCCACGTAGCAGAGTCGTGGGATGAAGCGGAGAAGTAAAGAGAGGAGATCATAAAGAGATGATCAGAAATGAAGGAAACAATGGTGCAACTGCAATTGAGCAAAGCACAATAGAAAGAAAAGGCACAACCACAACAAATTGTTCATGAGAAGACAATCCCAACGCAGGAGACAATATAGATCATAGCATCAGGGAGTGAGATTTTTGTTGTCACTCGATATATGTTGCAGTTAGAAGAGGAGGTTATGCATAAAAAACTAAAGGAGATTGTTCATTTGGACTTGGATTTGGCCAAGATCCCCACAAAAGTGTTGTACAAACTGCAAGTTAGCATCGCAAAAGAAGTCCAATCTAGGGCACGCACAGATGCAACAGAATTACAAACGGCTAAGAATATAAAGGACACATTGAATATAACTCAAGGAAATACAGGTTGAGAAGGACCAAGCAAACCAGTGCATTTGCGAGATAGAGGAGCACATCAAAGAATTCTTTAATTCAATTCCAGGCAGCGCACAAGAAGGGACACACCTACAGTCCGAGGAGAAAATTGGGAATATCACACAGGCGATGGAAGATGACAAGAGTCATATAACATAATTGATGGAACGGTTGAACCCAAGCACACCACCAGAGGTGAGATCACAGAGAGATCAGGAGGCTATAGGGAACATAGAGGACATGGTGCAGAATGTTAAGGGGATTGTAGACTTATATGAGAAAAGTGCGCAACTTTGGACAAGTCTGCAAGAATATGAGAAGTTGCAGCCACCAGAACAAAAGGAGGAAAGTGTCATGACAATTGGGCAGGAGTTGAAGCAAAAGCAAAAGGTTATGAACATTCAGGAGAGGCTGAGGAGCGCGCAGGAGCTCAAGAAATTACAAGCATAGTTAAAAACTGTGCAGACAGAGAAGCAGGTGAGGCAAGCTCAATTGGAGTCACTGCATGAAGACGTAGAGAAGATATTAACTGAAATGGATGCAGCCAAGGTCCAGATGGAAACTCTTATATTAGAGGTTGAAGAGATGATGAAGGAGCATCTCACGACGCATACTATGGAGTCTGTTGCAGAAAATAACGCACAATTGAAGACTTGTGCTAGAAAAATGTCAGGAAGATTCCAAGAATTGGAGAAGTCTGTAAAGGAGGCAAACATTGCCTGAGTGGCTCGGGACAAGCCACATGTTAGTGTTGGTGGCCTATTGAAACAGACTATTTTGGGAGCAAATTCTAAGGAAAGAGCACAACAAATGAGGCAGGCAGATAAGGAATGGACCAAGAAAGCAACGTGCACTAGGAAATGAGGAGAAAGCAGTGTGTAAGAAGGCAAAGGAAGCAACATAGCAGGAGTAAAGGAAAATTAGCACGACGAAATTGTGGATTAGCCCGCAAAGGCAATTAGAATGTGGACAAGTTGAGTCCACTTATAATTAGGGTTTTGGATTACAATGTAAGGGCTTTTACCCACTTTTGAGTCTAAATAGAGGATGTATGTGATAGCTAGGATCATCATTATCACATTTGTATGAGAGAAGTACTTTGACCACCTTTTTGAGTTTTTATTCGAAGTATCTGTTTTGGTGAATAGTTGGGGAGCTAAGGTGGAGTTAGATGGATTATAACTAAGGGTCAGGTTGCAAGTTGTGGAGCTTGGTGCGACTATGGTTCACCTCACACATGTGCATTCTAAATGCACCTTTTGATGTAATGCATGCAACACATAACTTTTGATGAAGAATAATAAGAAGCATAAGATCTTTATGGATGTAGCCCGGGGGGGGGGGTGAGCCACGATAAAAACCCATGTTAATGTGCATAATGTGTTTCTTATGCTTTGCAATGCTTATTATGCTGAATTAATGAATGAAAGCATGAATCTATTAAGGTTATTTTACAACGCGCACTAGATTAGACATGTTGTATTATGCAGAATGAATGGTTAAAGTTAAATGAATAATATATATGATGAATGTTGAAGTAGAAGAAGTATAGTATGCCTAACATCCCCATGAGTTCCATCCCTTCCATGATTACAGAAACTTGGGTCATGCAATCAATCATAAGCCATCTCAGGTGAGCCTGCGATGTGCACTCTGTGTGCAGTGTTGCCTTCTGGTTTACCAGAGGGGCCGATGGTTTCTAGGGTTTTGTTGGAGAACTAAGGTAGAACGTGGGTGAGCCCATACACATCCAACAAATACCTAGGTATTTGGATGGAAGGGAGCTTCTTTGGTAGCCTAAGATTTCTGTAAGGTGAGCTTGGATAGCAGAAAACCCATTGAAAAAGAAGAGTTGAGATTTACCTTAGTTTATTGACGTTCTTGAAGCTTCCATGAAGCCATCCAGGACCTGCTTGAGGTGTTGAGCTTCCTGAACTTTGGGAGTTTCCATTAGCATGGTGTCGTTAATGAACTACTGGTGGGTTTGTGGTTTCTCTTCTCCATGAAGTTTGAGTCATTTTCGATGAACTTGGTCTATTGCTACCTTGATTGAGCACCCTATCCCTTTTGACATTAAGATAAAGAGAAAGCAACACGCACTAGGAAACGAGGAGAAAGTAGTACGCAAGAAGGAAAAGGAAGCAATGCAACAAGAGTAAAGGAAAATCAACACGACATAATTGTGGATTAGCGCGCGAAGGCAATTAAAATGTGGACAAGTTGAGTCCACTTAAAATTAGGGGTTTGGATTATAATGTAAGGGTTTTTACCCACTTTTGAGTATAAATAGAGGATGTATGTGATAGCTATGATCATCATTATCACATTTGTATGAGAGAAGTAATTTGAGCACCTTTTTGAGTTTTGAGTCGAAGTATATATTTTGGTTAATAGGTGAGGAGCTAAGGTGGAGTTAGATGGATTATAACTGAGGGTCAGGTTGCAAGTTGTGGCGCTTGGTGCGCTTGGTGCAACTCTGGCTCACCTCACATATGTGCATTATAAATGCACCTTTTGATGTAATGCACACAATGCATAACTTTTGATGAAGAATAATAAGAAGCATAAGATCTTTGTGGATGTAGCCTGGGGGGTGAGCCACGATAAAAACCTGTGTTAATGTGCATAATGTGTTTCTTATGCTTTGCAATGATTATTATGCCGAATTAATGAATGAATGATGTTAAGGTTATTTTACAACACGCACTAGATTAGACATGTTGTATTATGCAAAATGAATGTTTAAAGTTAAATGAATAATATATATGATGAATGTTGAAGTAGAAGAAGTATAGTATGCCTAACATCCCCACGAGTTCCATCCCTTCCATGATTGTAGACATTTGGGTCATGCAATCACCCATAAGCCATCTCGGGTGAGACTGCGTTGTGCACTTTGTGTGTAGTGTTGCCTTCTAGTTTACCAAAGGGGTCAATGGTTTCTAGGGTTTTGTTGGACAACTAAGGTAGAACGCGGGTGAGCCCATACACATCCAACAAAGACCTAGGTATTTGGATGGAAGTGAGCTTCTTTGGTAGCCTAAGATTCCTGTAAGGTGAGCTTGGATAACAGAAGACCTATTGAAAAAGAAGAGTTGAGATTTACCTTGGTTTATCGACGTTCTTGAAGCTTCCATGAAGTCATTTAGGACCTGCTTGATGTGTTGAGATTCACAAAATTTGGGAGTTGCCATTTGCATGGTGTCGTTAATGAACTGTTGATGGGTTGGTGGCTTCTCTTCTCCATGAAGTTTGAGTCCTTTCCGATGAACTTGGTCTGTTGCTACCTTGATTGAGCACCCTAGCCCTTCTGCCATTAAGATAAAGAGAAAAGGGAGAGGAGGTCACCCTTCCTTATTCCTCTCAAAGGGGAGAAGGTTGGCGAGGGGGAACCATTGTCAAGGATGGAGAATAATGTTGAAGTGATAAAGGACATAATCCATTTAGTCCAGGCTCTGAAGAAGTCGAAGGCTAGGAGGGTACTTTGAATGTAATCCCAACTGAGGCTATCAAATGCTTTTCACATATTGAGTTTGATTAACATACCTAGTTTTTTAGTTGTTTTAAGGGAGTGAATAAGCTTGTGGGCGAGGATGACACTGTCAAGAATTTGTCAACCTTCCACATAACCAGATTGCTTCTGAGAGATGAAGGTAGGGAGGAGGGGCTTCAGGTGATTCACAATGATCTTAGTGATGACTTTATAGATAACATTGCAGAGGGTTATAGGCCTGAATTTGCGAGGTTCTTCTACCTTATCCTGTTCGGGTATAAGGGTGAGAAAGATAGAGTTGAAAGTCAAGAGGAACTTAAAGATTTTTCTTGAGTCTTCCACCAATTCCAGAACATCCTATTCGATTAATGGCCAACATGCATGAAAAAAATTAGTAGTAAAACCACCCGAGCCAGGATATTTACCTTTGGGCATTTCGAGGACGACCTATGTTACTTCCTCGGGAGAGATTTCTCTCATCGACGCTTCATTGTGATCTTCAGTCACCAACCTCAATATGTGTTGTGTAATTTTATGAATGGATGCTTGTCGATCTTGTTGTGGTTCTTTCATTAGAGAGTTGTAGTATTGAAGTGATTCAACTTCTATGTTGTCTTGTTGTCATAGTGATTCGGATTATTTTCGACACGAAATGAGAGTGAAGATATAACACAAAAATATACAGAGATATTGCAAGAGAGCCAATAATATAAAATAGATATATCAAATATATAACAAGAGGCACCTATATACAGTAATACACAATTTCTATTAATGAGCGAAATGTACAAAACTATAGAAATATAGAGTGAAAGACTCGCTAGAATGGTGGCAGCTTATCTCCGAGAAGAGATGTGACAGATACTCACATTCGCAAGAAGATGATTAAAATGAGGCTCTAAAATCCTTTCTTTACATAAAGAAAATCCAAAACCCTCATCCCGAAAGATGAAAATCCATCAATTTTGTGGACCCTGTTTTGGGTAGTTCGGTGTATCAACTTCCCGGGGGTGTAACTTTGGCATACGATCTCCGTTTGGGGCGCATGATAGCTCGTTGGAAATATATTGTCGAGGAGATTCATTTTCGGGTATAAGGGTGAGAAAGATAGAGTTGAAAGTCAAGAGGAACTTAAAGATTTTTCTTGAGTCTTCCACCAATTCCAGAACATCCTATTCGATTAATGGCCAACATGCATGAAAAAAATTAGTAGTAAAACCACCCGAGCCAGGATATTTACCTTTGGGCATTTCGAGGACGACCTATGTTACTTCCTCGGGAGAGATTTCTCTCATCGACGCTTCATTGTGATCTTCAGTCACCAACCTCAATATGTGTTGTGTAATTTTATGAATGGATGCTTGTCGATCTTGTTGTGGTTCTTTCATTAGAGAGTTGTAGTATTGAAGTGATTCAACTTCTATGTTGTCTTGTTGTCATAGTGATTCGGATTATTTTCGACACGAAATGAGAGTGAAGATATAACACAAAAATATACAGAGATATTGCAAGAGAGCCAATAATATAAAATAGATATATCAAATATATAACAAGAGGCACCTATATACAGTAATACACAATTTCTATTAATGAGCGAAATGTACAAAACTATAGAAATATAGAGTGAAAGACTCGCTAGAATGGTGGCAGCTTATCTCCGAGAAGAGATGTGACAGATACTCACATTCGCAAGAAGATGATTAAAATGAGGCTCTAAAATCCTTTCTTTACATAAAGAAAATCCAAAACCCTCATCCCGAAAGATGAAAATCCATCAATTTTGTGGACCCTGTTTTGGGTAGTTCGGTGTATCAACTTCCCGGGGGTGTAACTTTGGCATACGATCTCCGTTTGGGGCGCATGATAGCTCGTTGGAAATATATTGTCGAGGAGATTCATTTTTGGGGCTCAATCAAAGCCTTTGGCTTTTATTTGGGTGCTTGATCCCAAAAAAACTTCATTTAGGCCCTCAAAATGGCCCCGGAAGTTTAGGAATCGAAAAACTAGTAAAACTAGTAAATTGCTAGAAGATTGTTTTGAGCCAATTGGAATAGTGGGTGGCCACCGATATCCACTTGGATCAATCCTCCCTTCTTAGGAAACAATGGTCTCCATTGCGTTGAGTTCCCGGGCAAGAGGGAAAAACATTTTTTGAATCTGTAACTTGATGAGTTGCTTGCCTTGTTGGAGAAGTTGCGTTGCTTAGCTTGTTGAAGGCTGTCACAAACCTGTGGCTAGAAGTGTTGGACCTTTTTAACCATTCTGGATACATGAGATGACTATGTGTAGAAGGGATAATTGCGCTTTGCTTCAATCTTGTCAACCTGCTTCTGCTAGACATTAGGTGCTTGGACCGAGGCTGCGATGGTTTCGGTGTTCTTTTGTTCACCTTTTGAACATACTATGAAGAAACTGAATTTTGTAGTATGCGATACTACCTTGTGACATTGTTTAGGTGGAACAATAGAACTACCTCTGGTATCCTATAAAGATGACCCCCCAGAGTAATAATGACAATACGGGGTCGAGACTCATAAATAGCATGGCGCTTCCACATATATGGTTGGTCAAAAAGAACATCACATACATCTAATGAGGCAACATCACATAATACCTCATCCTTGAAGGGATGGATGTCGTATGACAATAGACATTGTTGACTGACACATAGATCCCATCTCTGGCGAAGCCACCCAATGTTGTATGGCTGCGGGTGTGGTGTTGTTGATAATCCCAACTGTTTGACAACCTCTACTAAGGTGAGGTTCTTCTGGCTTCCGTTATCAACAATAAAATGCAACGAGGTACCCTTCACCCACATCTGTAAATGAAAAAAATGCTCCCCCTCTTTAGGATATGTTGGTTCTTCTGGTTGAATTGTTGTGGTCACGATAGTAACAGTGGGGTCTGCATCGACGAATTGTCTTTTTCCATTATTTTCTGAATCAGGGTTCGACTCCTTGTCTTTGATCACATGGGGAGATGATTAGTTCGGACCTCCATAAGGATAAAATCCCACCAGATGGATGTTGAGACCCCAACCAAGGGCAGAGACAGATCATAGGTTTGCACTAGAGAGAGAGGAGGATGTTCCACCAGAGACAGCCTGGCAGGCCTGGACCCATGGGGGTCTTGCCCTTCTCACTATGATGTAGGCCTTGGAAGGCTCATGATGTTACCCATGTGACCCATGACGTCACCCAACATTTTGGACACTTTGGAGGCAGTTGTCTGCCAAGTGGCACGTGTGGTTTGATCCAGAGGCCCAAGGAGGCCTAACATTTTTCTCCTGGAGGCCAACGTTGCCCTAAAAAGGCCTAGGGTCACCTTAAAAGGGCATGACATCACCTTTTCTGTTTGTTTTAGGGTTTTATTATGTCATTTAATGTAAAAATTGGATATTACATGTAACTAGCCATGTCGGCCTTTTTGACCTAATTCTGGTCATTGAAACTGTATAAATAAGGGTTTTTGCCCTTGTATTTTTTATGATCTTTCACTCACACTTAGTGAGGTCTGAAATTTTCACCCTATTTGGGGTTACACAACTGAAATTTGTTGAAATAATGTTACTGCGAAGAGTATTCTTATTATTATTGTTATTTTACTCATAGGATTAATCCCCATTGTGGATTAATCATGTCGGTAATTGTATTAGGACCAAATCCACTTTTGCGGATTGGTCAACGGACAATTGTAATAGGCAGAATAAGAAGTCGGCCCCAACAGTTAGTATTGAGACCCAGAATTAAATTAAAGGTGGGTTTACCTACCCAGAGTGAGAGGTCGGCCCTCCCAGTGAAAACCCTTCACACGTGCCAGTCTTGTACATATAGGGAGGCTAGCACCTCACTTTAACACACAACACACTTGCTCATTCTTAAGAGGAAAGCGACAACTTACCAGTCAAAGAGAAGGAGAAGAGTGACACATCTTTTGGAGAGGACTATCTGTATTGGTTTGAGTTATCTATTGAACATTGTATTAGAAATTTATGATAAGGAAGTTTTTGTTGGGTTTTCTTCCCCTAGAGGGTTTCCCATGATAAATGCTATGTATCTTGTGAATGTGTATTTCTCAGTGATCTTGTTCTTATGTTTCTCTTATCTATTGAAATGCAATGAACTATAATAATGGCATAAACATTAACATGGTAGCAGAGCCAACCTGAAGAAAACATATTTCGCAAGAGAAAAACGTCATTGTTGCAGTACCTACAAATTAGGGTTTTGCAAAAGTGAATCTTTTCAACCCTAAAACCACATAGAAAGCTGCGCCCTCCCCCAAGGATCATTTTGGCACTTAGAGAACACATTTTCAGTGGCTAGATCTTCCCCAAAGTGAAACCCTAGTTTCACAAAAGTACCAGAAGTACCAAAAAACCAGTACCAGAAGTACCAGAAGTACAAGAAGCACCAGTCTAGAAATCCGCAGATCAGATTTGAAGGGGTAAAAGTTGGATTTTCTCAGATCCAAGTACACCAGGCTACTCGCCTCATCCAAGCGCACCTCCTGGTAAGGTCAAAATTTGATTTTAAGCATTTTCATTTTTGGTCATTTTCGTAGCCTCAAGTACAAGATGTCTGCAAGCACAAAGCTTGTTGAGAAACTAGAAGGCATAGACAACTTCCGTGCCTGGAAGTATAGGATCGGTCTGATCCTTGCAGAGAATGACCTAGCAAGATTTATCAAAGAAGAAGTGGAGGAACCTAAAGATGCCA
>JASDQU011400467.1:22920-42638 GCA_032191745.1 Picea mariana | reverse complement strand
GATGTTGGTGGTGTTGATTATTGAACTCCTCTGTCATGGCCTTAGCAAAAATGTACCCTTCACTCAAGCCAAAATGATTGATTAGGCATGTTAAGCTTTTTCTACCATATTTTAAGGTTTGGATTAAGCAGTTTCTTAAAAAATGGATGTGTTGACTAATGTCCCCAAAGCATCGAGGTAGAGGAACATGCTATTATTCATAATTCTTTCTTTCAAAGTTTTAATATAACATGTTATTTAAAAAATAACACTATATATACAATTTCCCCATTTCCAAATTTTTGAGGGATCACATTTCTAGTGCGTTTCTATTTTGGAAACTCGTACCCATTTCCTTGTATCGTGCAACTTAGGTGTCAATTAAGGTTGTAGAGCGATTACCCTGTAGGACAAAGCATGATGCTTCTATGTGTAATAAATTGTTTTCTATGTTCTTGCAAATAGCGATTTGTGATGAAGACGGTGATGAATTGTCCTCTATGGAATATATGAAATTTGGTTTGAAGAATACTTATCATACCAGCAAGATCACATACACCAAGAGTACATATGAAAAGATAGATATAATGAGTAGAAGTACTTGTGATTCTTGTCTATCAATGCAATGACAAAAGTCTTTATCAATCACTGAATAAACATGGAATAAATGTAATAAAAATTCATACATAGGTACATAAAAGGTTAAATAAATGAAGGTCTAAACATATACAATGAAGAAGCTTATATTCCAATATGCATTCAAGGAATCTTTTACAAAAGGGTTCATTCAAATCATCAAACTTCCTCCTCTTCATCCTAAGTTTCAAAGGCTTAAATATCCATTACATATTAGTTGGATATCCCCAAAAGCTGGATCGAAAAGCTACATGACAAAACAACTCTAGTCTAGTTACAAGATAGTAGGACTAGATCCTATTTCTAAGGGATAAGAATCCCTATCTAAATCTAGATCTTCGACTGCCTTCTAGGCCTTGTTGGAGGATGTAAGAGGTCTTATTGAGTCATCATCAATATATGGGCTTTGAGTCATCCTTTCCTTGACCAAGAAAGAGTCCAAATATGACTTTGCTTGTTGCTCGTTGAAGATGGACGAGTTTGCAGCGCATTGTACAGGAAACAGTTTGCTGGCGCTACAAACTCCTATAGATGTCTGTCTTTGAAAAATTCATCAAAGTTATTTGGAAACTAAGTTGGAGGCTGGAATTCTGCTTCAACTAAGCACATACCACCATAGCTCATTACTCATACTGAGATTACTCAGGCTTCATCTAAGATACATGCACTTATACCTCTCTCTTCATAAAAAAAATCAATGGCCATTCATAATTTCATATGCTTGAGATAAACATAGAAGGTTTGTGAATATTCTTCATAAGTATTTGAGGTTGAAAAATTGAAAATAAAAGTCTGAAAAGCTTCCGTCAACTGCACCTTCATCTGAACCTTGTCCAATGGTTAAATCGGAGACACCAAAACAAAGTATTTACTAATGTATTGGATTCTCTGTTTCTTGAGAATTCCTCGACGACTTACATGATGTGTAATGCTTCTATATAAGTGATATGATCTTCCATTGTCAAAATACCTTTGTTTTACTTGCCTTCTACCCCCTTATGATCAAAATTCATAACTTAATATAGGCAAAAAGGCAAAATCTATGTTCAACAACTTGAAAGAAAAATGTGAACACTGCAGATCTTAAACTATATCATATGATGAGTGATAAAACTTTGAAGAGACACCTGCATATTAACATTTTACTTAGGAGAACTAGTTGAAGTAATCTCCTTAAGGAAAATAGCTGAGGTAAGGGACGTTATAGTAGTTGAAGCCTAAATGGTGAATCTGCAATGCTCTGATTAATGCAATTTTGTCTATGAAAGACTATTTAGGTTGTGTTAGGAACTTGTTCAGACTCTCTTTTCGCATAATGAGCACATGTATAATAAATATGGATCTAGTTACCTTACAAAAGTAACCTTGTCGTAAGCCTCAAATGGGATTCATATAGCACAATCAATATTGGGATCAACATTATGCATGAATACTGAGAAGCAAGCTGCAACTATAACAATCCAATTCTGAACCAATAAACAATAAAGGTTGATATGATGTAGGGGCAATAGAGAATGACACCTGTCAAGTTTAAATTCCATGCTCTTTTACCAACATCTATTGAGATATTTTCGGGAGTTGCCAGGTCCATTCATTGTGAAGAAAAATGAATAGATTTTGACTCCAGGTGGAATGAAGATAAATGACAATGAGGCCTTGAAGCTTATGGACAATGTGATGAGTCTCCAATACCTAATGTCCTTGATTTTATCTAATGAAAGAGCACACTCTTTTCTTCCAATAAATCAAATCGTTGCTTATTGGCCCTTTTGGATACCTCTTTGAAATCATCAATAGTATGCCAATGAAGGGGAATACCTATAGGAGTTTTCATATTCATATTCAATAAATCTTTGATTGCCACATATCCATCACTTTAAATGTTCAAATTCAATTCAACACTATGCCACAAAATAGAGGACATACATCAACCCAAGGCATCAATTCAATCACTCTCTCATTTTCGACATCCATAACCCACTCTACCTCTTATACTACTATTCCAACCTCCTTCATTCGTTGATATCCTATAATTTTATTCTCTCTGATTGTCACTGCCTCCCTTTCCTCTATGCCCATCAACCGAGAAATTTGGGCTTCATGAACCCCAAACTGACGAGGAAGAAGTCCCATGTGATATCCTATCATTTTCTTCATTTTATTCTCTTTGATAGTCATAGCCTTCCTTGCCTCCTATATTCCTCCATGCCCATCAACAAAGAAATTTAGGTTTCATAAACCTCAAACAGACTGAGAGGAAAACCCACGAGGCACTTTTAGTTCCTAAATTGAAAATTGGGACATCGACAGTTTGATCATAATTGAAATTTTGTGAATATTTTTGAATTGTTGATTGAGGTTCCTTTGCTCAGAATCCCCCACCCTTTCTCCATAAGGATCATTATATAATTTTTCATCTATTTTGGTACTTTATGGGTGTAAAAAATGGAGTAATGGTTTGCAGGGCCGGGTCCACAAAGAGACAGGGTCATTCTGAAAGAAGAAGTAGATGCAAGTCTCAATATGATTACTGTTCATCTATTTTATACTCATGTGTCCATATGATCTCTAGGTTTGGCCAGAGTGGTAGCTAGTTCTAATTTCATGGAGACCTCAATGATTTCTTTCTTCAATTTGGAGAATTCCAATTGAGTCTTGGAATGGAATTTCAAGATTGTCCCTTGAACAACACTTGAATAATCATGGTCACAATTGATATTGAATGTATAATCTCCTTTAATTAATTTCTTGGGTAGGAGACTATGGCTTATGCATGACTAGTGCATCCAAAGAGCTTCATTAAATATCTTTCAAGAATCACGGCTTCTTCACAGTATTTATTAAAATCAATAGTTCCTTCCCTTATACTAAACATTACCATAGATTTAGGTAGGGCCACACATACCATTGACACGTGATTGCAAGAACAAGTTTGTGATTTCCATGGAGATGAGCCTAGGCTTGTCAATATCGTGTTTTGTTGTCTCATAATATTACTCTCAGTACATGATGGCAACTAACTTCAAGATCAAGTCCTGAAATGCATGTTTCCTCTTGTCCCATTCTTACTTTGGAGATACTGAATGTTGTAACCTAGGTCTACACATGCCCTTTCGATCCTTTACCCTATACATCCTTCAAAGGTCTGATTTTTGTTTTGTGTTTGCTAAGTTTTTTCTCGATGATTTAATGACTTAGTGTCAATGGCCCCTACCGGTCTTTACTTGCTTTGCATCATTGTATTGCTTTCTTGAAAGGTGATTACATGTTCTGGTTTGAGTTTGAAACATATGTCATCATGTTTACTACTAATGACTCCTTGACAAAGGTTTCACATACAAGTTTATGATCTTAATGGCTCCTTGACAAAGGTTTCACATACAAGTTTCATGTGAATTCACTTAGATTGGCTGGAGAAACTCAAACCAAATTCTATTAGTTTTGTTAGCTTATTTACAACCATATCCACTACATTATTAAGAAAAGGCTTGGAAGTTGATTTCTTTTCCATCTCTATGAAATTATTTTGGAAAGGATTCAAACTACAATCCTTGTACCATGAAAATGTTCGGTCATCAAAATAGGCCACCTATATGATCCTTATTACAACATATTTTCACAAATTCTAATGTGATTGAAGGATATCAAAGATAAATCGGGAACCATGGGTGCTACATTACATTACCCCATATTAAATTCCAAAAATAAAATTGATGCTCCATGTGCATGCAATTATAAGAACCTACTATCTCTACATGAGTAATTGGCATATAATGTTTTTCATCACCAAAAATGTTGTTTTCTGTAAATTGGCTAAAACTTATTTGCGTCTTTCCACTTATACCTACACAGATGGATTCTCTGTAGTGTTAACTTCTTCCTAAATATTGGTAGGGTTATATTTTGGATAACTTGTTTCTTGTAGATCCACTAGAACATTCACTGGGTAAACACTAAATTTAGAAACAAATATTCACCAATATTCCTAAACAAATGTTGTGCTCTTCTTTCTTATTGTCATTGTTCGAGTGTTTGAAGGGAACCTCTACTTTTCCACCATTCTTGTTTTCATTACACTTGTAACATTTAATTTCTTTCTTCCACATACCATCTGGATTATAGAGCTTACTACCATCACTCATATTAATGTATGGATTTGCACCTATTTTCATTATATCCATTAAGCTTTGCAGTATTTCTAGGTCTTGAAGCATATCACAATGTGAGGAGAAATTTGGGAGACAGTATTAGAGTAGCTTCGTTCAAATTGAATATTCTATACTTGGTAGGAACTTTACTAATTTTATATTATTTCTCTTGTAGGTTTCACTTTTGGCTTCTAGATAAATTTGAAATTTCAATTGTGGAATATTTATTGAGATGTCAAACACCGATCATGGGAATAAAAGATCAAGAAAAATTGATCTATCATCATACTTTCAAAGACCTCAATCTAAGGATCCACATTCTCTTCATGCTTCGAGCTCTTTTGAGAAACCTATCACCGAAAGAGATGTCAACTCTTGTGAGAATGCATCTAATATCCAAATAATATGGATGTATAAACAGAGGCTATTCTTAGCTCTTTTCTTATCATTCACTGAAGAATCAGCTGCAGACACTACACAAAACTGTCAAAAGTCGGGAAGAACACAAAACAATTTGTTTTCCAATACCCTGTAGCCTGACAGCATCAAGTCAAGAATCTATAACAATATATATTCTGTGGTCATATCCAATAGGTTAGTTCGACATCTCAGATACCCCACTCTATATTCTATACAGAACATTCCACAAATTGTAGGTTTGGTCCTCTTATGAGCATGAGAACAAGCAACACTTAATTGCAATCTTCAATAAAAAATGATGCTAACAATGACTCAAACTAAAAGAACCAAATATTTACAATCCAAACTCAATCAGTTCAGTCTTATTTAGGCATGGATACCATTCCCATTCCCATTTGAGAAGAAACTAGGAGGTGGATTCATTTTCATAACACCATTAACATGACCATTCACAATGCCATTTCCAACACCATTTGATGCAGGCCCATTAACAAATAACAATACCAATTACACTGCCATTTTCAAACCCATTCCTTCCGGGCGATGTAGGATTTCTGCTATTATCATCAACATGTGGAATTCGACCCAAATTGCTTGGTTTGCCAGGGTTCTTCAAATATGAATCAAGCCGTGACATTTGAAGAAGGAGATGGCACTAGGTTTTATGAGGGTATAAACTCTAGGGATAGTATTTGTGAGGTTTAATCCTATGCATATGAAATTATAGTCCTAGGGTTTCAAACTTCCAAGTCTTCTTGGCTATCTAGCTTCCCATTTAAGGTGTTACTTGACTCCATTTTCCCAAGGAAACAAGACAACACTAGTCTTCTGATTGCAAGTAATACAAACTCTCAATTAATACCCCCTCTCACTCAAAGAATTGTTGTTAGATATTGTATTGCATCTTCATGCTTATTGTGGTTCAACGCCTTACATCCCAGTCCATTTATTTGTTGTTGTCATAAATTCTGTTACATCCACTAGGGCTTGAGCATATTGCAAGTAATTAGATTAATTTCATGATATCACATGCATACAATCATTGTTTAACATCTCATACATATTCTACTTACTAAATGGCATCTTTTCTAATAAGTATTTCCTGATTTTAGGACTACTAACTTGTTGTTGTTACAATTCAAAATATTTCTGAAGCACATTGTCTTTTATCATAAGTTTTATTACACCAACCTTTTCTCTTTGATGGCTAGTGTTTCGAGGCTTATTTTCATTTCTTAGACTTGTTTATTGACATTAAAAGCATTGGAACACCTCATGGACCATATTCACAATAAACTTGGGTGTACACAAGTTCTGAAGTTCCTCATCTACTCCTACCCACTTTTGCATCCTTGTATCAATTTCTTATAGTATTTTGACATCAACTAAGGCCTCCTTCAGAACCAACCTTTCCTCACCCTTTATTCCTTCTTCCCCGTCCTCCAATTCCCTTGTTCTAGTAGCTGACAATTCCTCTATGGGGTCTAGAACATCCGTGTTTTTCTTGCTCAATACATTCTTTTAAAAACTTAAGGGAATAATATCTTGCTATATGATCATGCATATGGTACCTTGAACAATGAAAGGGAATTCCTGCATAATCAATAGTTTAATATAATGCCTATCCCACACCTCATTTTCAATGTCCTCTGCTAACCATCCTTCAAATCTACCTCTACCAAGATATGGGCTATGGTATGATATTTTAACCTTCATAAGATATCAACTACCTTGAGGAAGGTCTCAATTATATTATGTCTTTGAAAACATCAAAAGACCAAAATTCTATAGGTAATCTTGACAACCTGGTATAGACAATATGGATTATGGACATATTTAAGAAAATGTCAAAATATGGAATCCATCATTTCAAGGTTAGAGGTGTATAATATCATAGCCATAATCTTACGAAAATATAGAATTGTTGGATGTATCCTATCTAAGGTTTCCATTCTATTTCCAACCATTCAACTAAATTCTTCTCCGAAATTTCCCTATAAGAAAATTGCCTTGATAGGTCTTGGTTCACCAACTATAGAACCTTATTCATTTTAACATCCTCTCCCAAAACCAATTTGACCTTATTTTTCCTCTACCTAACACATATTTGACCTCTCTTCCTTGGGTTAAATTTAAGAAAATCACATTTTTTTATACTAGTACCTATAATTTCTTTTCCAAGGGTTTATTGAGAAAAATTTCCTAATCTTGCAAACCCTTCCACTTCAACAACCCAAATTAGGTCTTCCCTATTGAATCATTAATTCTTTTTACACACTAGGGTATTACAGTTAATAATTAATCAATTCACTTGTGATTTTTTTATATTGTCATTCACACCTTCAAAACATTATGTTATCAGATATGATGGGTCTTTTACTAGGCATGAGAAAGAATTAACACATATATTTCTAAGGGAATTTTTATCCATTGATCCTTCCACTAAATTTAATGTTTTTGTGGGCAAACTAGCAATCCTATCAACATCACAACTACCTCTTGTCCTTTTCTCATTTGTTGAATGGGGAAATATTTTGGAATATTTTATAATGTTTCCTTCAATCCCTTCTACACCCCCACAAGGCCTGGAAAATTTACCATCCCTTAGGGACTAACCGACTGTGGCCCTTTTGGTGAAAAAGGTTTTCCTTTCAAATGGATCGTCGAAGTAATCAACTAGTTTTTCATCCATTTCTAAAAACTTGCAAAACCCTAGTTCATGAATGAGAGCTCCTTCCTCTTCAAGTTTAATACCCAAATAAATTATTATTATTTTTAAAATGAAATTAGTACTCTTGGAGATGAAGGTTTAAAATTCCAAGTGTTCAAAGGGGCTATTAATACCCAATTCCTTTCCACTCTTCCTCCTACTTACAGGGGTGTTCGAGGTGTTGAATTCCTAACTACCAATGTAAGAATCAACATACATTCATTTTTTAGCAAGAATTTATCTCATTTATTGAACACCATATTTACCTATTACTCATATTGTATGGACAAGTCTTTGTATCATGGTTGGTTATAGCTTCACAAACTAATAATACACTTGAAAATCAACTTTCTAAATATCCATAGTATTAGTAGATGTATAATAGTATCTTCTCTTTTCTATAAATGTTTCCATCATTTAGATTCATAAAAAATGTGTTTTATTCTTTGCATGGATAGATCTAGACCTGTCTCAGAAATGAAATTTAGAGCGTGGTAGCTGCAATAGAATTGTTCAAGGTTGATCTAAAACTAAGGCATCGTACTGATAATTCCAAATACTTTTGGAAGGCATGTGACATAAAAATTATGCAAGATACATTGAGAAGGATTTATAACAACAAGTTTGTTCTACCATTATTTCATTTCCAACGGGCCTGTAACAACAACCTACTAGTAGTACAATTATTATATTCTGGATTTGATCTACATCGACAGTAAGGAAACCATGATTGATACCTTAATTCTAGGAGAACTTTCAGATCTGAAGGGGGATTAATCCATGGAGTTTCCAGCTAGCACATTTACAATGATACACTAGTTCCTTTATTTATAGAGGTTCAAGATTATGCTCCTTGTCGTTTGATCTCCAAAATCTTGTAGCTGTCTTTATGCCTTGAAATTTGAAGTTGACTATTAAATGCCCTACCACATGTTCATTTTCTATTGAATACTCTCATGTGGAAACTAATATGGCTCAACTACTCAAGAATGTCGATAGACAACTCAAGAGAAACATCAGGAAAAAGGTGATTGAGAGAAAACAATTGATTATTATGTACAAGCAAAACCTTCATCTAAGAGAAGACAATAGAAAGCTGACTAAGGACTTGTATTTGGCCAAAAACATATTGAGTAAGAAGAATTTAGCTATTTTCCTTAAGGAGATTACTTCAACTAGTTCTCCTAAGTAAAATTTTAATATGCAGGTGTCTCTTCAAAGTTTGCAGCTCAAGTTTTATCACTCATCATATGATATAGTTTAAGATTTGCACTGTTCACATTTTTCTTTCAAGTTGCTGAACAAATATTTTTCCTTTTTTCCTATATTAAGTTATGAATTTTGATCCTAAGGGGGCAGAAGGCAAGTAAATCAAAGGTATGATCCTGCCCCTAATTAATTCATACATTAATTGCAGTCATGTTTAATTCCAAGACAGAGTGCAAGTTTCCACAGGAGAGTATTCAATAGGAAATATGCCTACTTTTATGAAACTAAATTAAGATCAAATGCAAAACTTGTCTGTTTCTGGCAAAGATGACTAGTTAAAACACTTTGACAGTGTCAAAGACCCTCTGGACAATTACTTTCAAAGGTACATTGCTTCAAGGTAACCTGGAAGGGTTTTAGTGGTTGAACCCAAGTTCCCTCAAGTGTGAACAGTGAAGCTCCATCCATCCTCGTGGTAGAATATTTTGTGTATTCGATGAAATTATTCAAAGTACAATGCACTTGCATGCAGATTCACTGGAAACTCTTCAAGGACAATGCATGTGTGCCGCAGATTTTGTGGCTTTTAGTGAAGTCCAGCCAATGTACTCAAGTTGATTACAATTACTTAGAAACTGGACATATATGTCGATGCCTTCATTCGTATGTGTGTAAAAGGGTATTTAATCATCATCTGATATAGTTTAAGATCTACAATGTTCACATTTTCTTTCAAGTTGCTGAACACAGATTTTTCCTTTTTGCCTATATTAAGTTATGAATTTTGATCCTGTTATCACACTAAATTGCCGTGGGTCTTTTAGTTTGTTTTCAATCTTTTTTCAAGCCTTAGATTTTAATTTTTCTTTTAAAGTCCAATCCCTTTAAATATTTTGTTTGGTAGGACCCCTTAGATGATTAAATTTTTTGAGTCTTAGCTCTAATTTGATCCTCAAATTGATTTTTGATCCTTGAACCATTTCTAGCTCATGTTTTATTTGGGTCCCCTTCATGACTTGTCCCTAGGTTGATCCCTCCCATTACTAAACTGATGTGACACACCTTCCTCCTCACTCATGATCTCATAGGCATACCTCAACGTCCTCACTTACCTATCTAATCACGTTTTGTAGTGGATGCACTGCCTACTCATCAAGCAGTTCCGTAGTGCCTATAATGTTCATCACACTTCCACCTCGAGCCATGATTTCCACGACTGATGTCATGTCCCTTGTTTTCATTGCTAGAAGTCGGTTAAATATGCCTTCAAAGATCTTGCATTTATGATCCTTGGTAATGGTTTCTAATTTTGAAAAGCTCAACAGTGCTGCGCTGCACAAATTCATAAGTTCTAATCAGGTGACCGCATGTCAACCAAATCCTATGCTGAGAAAGATTATAGGGCCGAGGTTTTCTCAAAGTTCATACTAAGATTGCGTTGAATATCTCAACAAGTGTCTACTGCACAGGTATCCCATGTTACCTCCTCTGCGTATTAATTTTCACAGGAAATTTTTTCTCGAGTTTTCATTTTGCTAAGCCTGCACAGTAGTAAGGGATCCATATTTGCATGGAAACCTTGTTTTTCTCCTCTTCGGACCTGTAAATTTTTGTGCTTGTATCTATGGTCTGCACACTGTTGTTTTCTTTAACCATTGAAGTCGCAATCCTGTAAATAACCTATCCTCTGTGTATGCATTGCAATACCCAGAGGCGCTGCTCATAACATCTCTGTTTTCCTTGCTTCCTTTCACCTTGGGGTTTGGCGTTTTCACTCAATTGTAAAGGGCCAAATTCAGACTACCTCCTCACTATTTACTCTCCAGAATACCTGTACAAGCCTAAGGGTTTAATTCCTAAAATCGAGCTTGACCTACTAGCATCGGTCTGTCCAAAAGGGTCATCCTTATATCTGAAGCCTGATTCAAAGTCTTCTTGGTCATTAGAATCCCTTAATCTTCTTAAAATCCCTCATTTTGAGCCATGGAGACTCCTCAATCAAGGAAGACACACAAAGGTGGCAAGGTGGTCAGAACAAAACCGGTGGACATGCATCTTTTTGATACAGAACCCATAGCAAGAGAGGCCTTTCAAAGAGTAGGGTGCCTCTCTTTTTGTCAGAACATGCAGAGAGGCCATCCAAAGGTAGCAAGACAATTTGCACTATAGTTTGGTGGCAAGAAAACCAAGGTTGGTGATTTGGAGTTTGAGGTCACTGAAGCCTCTATCTTAGTTGCAATAGGGATCCCCATTATAGGTGAAAAGTGGTTCAAATCCATGGATTTGAGTTCAGCCTATGCAAAAGATAATTTTAAACCTGAATATCAAGCCAATGACTTGTTCAAAAGTATGCCAAGGAGTCAATTAATTGAACAATTTGACAGATTATTGAAGATCGTACAGAGATATTTTACTTGTGAAGGGAGATTCAACACCTTGTACCAGTACCATATAAGGTTGTTGCTACATTTTACTGGTAAGGTTGAGATGAATGTTCCTTATTACTTGTTGAGGAGTATAGTTAAGATGTCAAACATAATACATGCCAAATCTAAAGATGTAGATTCTAGCCTTTTCCACTCTGGATTAATCAGAATGCTAGTCTCTGAGGAATTGGGTAAGAAAAATATTTCATAGGAGAATTTTGTTGTTACCTCTCATTTCAAGTTGTATCTAGCACCAAATCCTCAATCACAGAGGGAAAGTACTTTGTCACCCACCAATGAAACTAAAGCAGGGAACAACAAGAAGAGGAAGGGAAGAACCCCTGTTCAAGTTCCAGAGATCAACAAGCAGGTCATAGAGGCCGAGGAGGAAGTTTGTCCTTCTCCACACAGATATTTTTCACCACCTCCTCCATCAGGGTTAGAAGAGGTGCCTTCTTCTACCAAAGCTATATCCAAGAGAGGGAAGAAGCTTCTCTTTCCCTCTTCTCCTCTAGCAGTTGAAATCAAAGGTAAAAGACCTTTCACAAGGTCATCAATTCCTAAGGAGGTTTTCAAAGAGCAGTGCTTACCAGAGGTCCCTATTCAAAAGAAGAAGGGGAAAGGCATTGAAAATCTTGTGGAGGAGAGACCTGAGCCCCCTATTCAAAAGAAGAAGGGAAAAGGCATTGAAAATCCTGTGCAAGAAAAAAAAGAATCCCTTGTAAAGAAAGGTAAAGGTACTAAAATACCTTTGGAGAGAAAAGAGGAAACCCCTGTGAAACACTTTGAGGAGCCTGTGATAAGAAATGAAGAAACCACCGTGCAGAGGAAGAAAGGTAAAAACAAAGCCACCCAGAAACCTAATGAGGTGGATAAGACATTTCCCATACAGATAGAAGAAGAGACTGAGAAAAAACCTCTTGATATTGTGCATATCACTGCTCCTCCTGACTGTCATAATTTCAAGAGACTTATCAGGCAGCTTAAAGATGCAAGAAAGGAAGTGGCTAAATTGAAAGAGGAAGCCATGTCTGATAGAGAAAATATGACAGAGCTTATGGATGGCTACATTCACACCCTTGACTTGGAAAGGTTTGTATAAAGAAGGTCCCAACCCCTTCATATACAGCTTAAGAATCTTTACAGGAAAAACAGAGGCATCCAGTCTCAAAATAGGAAGCTAAAGGCTGAGTTGAAGCACTTTCAAGATGAGATAGCTCAAAGAAATCTAAAGGTGTTGGTTGAAGATGCCATTGAAGATGACAAACCAACAGCTAAGGAGAGCACAACTACACCAAAGAATCTTGTTAATGCTAAGAAGAAGAAGTCTGTTGTGTCAATTGAAGATCCTGCTTCTACCAGAAAGAGTATGAGGTTAAGTGTCAAAATGACAAAATAGCTGGTAAAGGGTAAGCCCCATTTTTGAGGATGCATTTTTTTGGGAGGGTTAACCAATATGAAACTATTATCTCTGCCATCTATACAGGCTTCTAAGCGCTTAACTATTTGAGTTTTGGGTTTTTGCTAAGTGCTAGCTTCCCCATTGGTAGAAGGCACTACCTATTGTGTATTCAAGGCTCTTGATTAAAACGGTTTTGTCATCATGAAAAACCACAAATTATTCTGCACATGTTCAAGGATCGGAGGCACTGCGTTTTTGTAATGCTACCCAAACCTGCACATAGATGCAGCGTAAGTGGCGCTACCCAACGACACTACCTAATATTTCACAGAGGGCAAATAATTGGAACACATGCGCAAAACAGAGGCGCTATCGAATATTTCACAGAGGGTAAAGGTTTGCACACAGACGCAACACAGAAGAGCTACCTATAGGAGCTACCTAATATTTCACAAAGAGTAGAGTTTGTACACACATGCAGCACAATGATGCTACCTACAGGCGCTACCTTTTCTCCTTGTAGTGCCCTACCCAGATTTGCTACCCAAGGAAGCTGCCAATAAAGACCAAGGATCTTGGAGGACCAAGCTAACAATTTTTGGATAAGTCGATGATGAAGAAGGATGGAGAAGCAGCAACTAGCATCATGAAGACAACCACATGATTTGAAAGACACATGGAAAACAAGGAGCTGCACAACAAAATAAATCAAATTAGTTTGAAATTCAGTTGGATTAGTCACCAACATTTTCCTATTTTATAGAATAGGTTGTTAGATCAAATAAATGTTTAGAGTTTTTCAAGGGAAAGAGGCCAACTCATACTTCCAGTTGTTGCCTCCCTTTTTTTATAAATAGGTAGATCATTTACTTTAGTAGGTTCGGATGCTTGAGCAAGGCTCCCTTATACTGTAATATTTTGATGAAGTAATTGCGATCTAGTGATGTACTAGAATTAAGACTTTTTGACTAATAGAAATAAACTTTTGTTTCAGTCTATTTGCTTCTAATGATAAATGTTCATGCTTTGAATGATTCACATGAATGATTGTGGTGATGTTATGATGGATGTTTGATCATTATGTTATCATGATGTTTATTTAGCTTCCTTAGTTTCTCAGTTCAAGAAGATCTTGTGTTAAGAAACTTTCCTCCTTAGGATTTTGTGAACCTGATGTTTACAACAACCCCTACACTTCTCTCATTCAAGTCTTCCTTCTACTCATACTTACTCCCAAACTACTGATTGAAGTTAGCCAAGACCTTAATTGCTGGTGCATGCTAGCCCTATTATCTGAGTTAGAACATTATCACTTGAGTCCTTTTCCATTTGACCCTTTAAACACCCTTACATTCACTTACAACTTGATGGGTACTGGGCTTGCCTTCCATGCAATTTGAAGGTGAATCCCCGTGCTAACAGATCCTAAGGGGGTAGAAGGCAAGTAAATCAAAGGTATGATCCTACCCCTAATTAATTCATACATTAATTGTAGTCATGTTTAATTCCAAGACAGAGTGCAAGTTTCCACAGGAGAGTATTCAACAGGAAGTATGCCTACTTGTATGAAACTCAATTCAGATCAAATGAAAAACTTGTCTGTTTCTGGAAAAGATGACTAGTTCAAAGACTTTGACAGTGTCAAAGACCCTCTGGACCATTACTTTCAAAGGTACATTTCTTCAAGGTAACCTGGGAGGGGTTTTAGTGGTTGAACCCAAGTTCCCTCAAGTGTGAATAGTGAAGACCCATCCATCCTCGTGGTATAATATGTCGTGTATCAGATGAAATTCTTCAAAGTACAATGCACTTGCTTGCAGATTCACTAGCAACTATTCAAGGACAATGCGTGTGTGCTGCAGATTTTGTGGCTTTTAGTGAAAGCCAACCAATGTACTCAAGTTGATTACAATTACTTAGAAATTGGACATATATTTTGATGCCTTCATTCGTATGTGCGTAAAAGGGTATTTTATCATCATATGATATAGTTTAAGATCTGCACTGTTCACATTTTGCTTTCAAGTTGCTGAACAAATATTTTTCCTTTTTGCCTATATTAAGTTATGAACTTTGAACCTAAGGGGGTAGAAGGCAAGTAAATCAAAGGTATGATCCTACCCCTAATTAATTCATACATTAATTGCAGTCATGTTTAATTCCAAGACATAGTGCAAGTTTCCACAGGAGAGTATTCAACAGGCAATATCCCTACTTGTATGAAACTCAATTAAGATCAAATGCAAAACTTGTCTGTTTCTGGCAAAGATGACCAGTTCAAACACTTTGATAGAGTCAAAGACCCTTTGGACCATTACTTTCAAAGGTACATTGCTTCAAGGTAACCTGGAAGGGGTTTTAGTGGTTGAACCCAAGTTCCCTCAAGTGTGAATAGTGAAGCCCCATCCATCCTCGTGGTAGAATATGTCATGTATCAGATGAAATTATTCAAAGTACAACGCACTTGCATGCAAATTCACTGGCAACTCTTCAAGGACAATGCATGTGTGCCATAGATTTTGTGGCTTTTAGTGAAAGCCAACCAATGTACTCAAGTTGATTACAGTTACTTAGAAATTGGACATATATGTTGATTCCTTCATTCGTATGTGCGTAAAAGGGTCTTTTATCATCATATGATATAGTTTAAGATCTTCACTGTTCACATTTTGCTTTCAAGTTGCTGAACAAAGATTTTGCCTTTTTTCCTATATTAAGTTATGAATTTTGATCCTAAGGGGGTAGAAGGAAATTAAATCAAAGGTATGATCCTACCCCTAATTAATTCATACACTAATTGTAGTCATGTTTAATTCCAAGATAGAGTGCAAGTTTCCACATGAGAGTATTCAACAAGTAGTATGCCTACTTGTATGAAACTCAATTAAGATCAAATGCAAAACTTGTCTGTTTCTGGCAAAGATGACCAATTCAAACACTTTGACAGTGTCAAAGACCCTCTGGACCATTACTTTCAATGGTACATTGCTTCAAGGTAACTTGGAAGGGGTTTTAGTGGTTGAACCCAAGTTCCCTCAAGTGTGAATAGTGAATCCCCATCCATCCTCGTGGTAGACTATGTCGTGTATCATATGAAGTTCTTCAAAGTACAATGCACTTGCATGCAGATTCATTGGAAACTCTTCAAGGACAATGCATGTGTGCCGTAGATTTTGTGGATTTTAGTGAAATCCAACCAATGTACTCAAGTTGATTACAATTACTTAGAAACTAGACATATATGTCGATTCCTTCATTTGTATGTGCGTAAAAGGTTCTTTTATCATCATATGATATAGTTTAAGATCTGCACGGTTCACATTTTGCTTTCAAGTTGTTGAATAAAGATTTTTCCTTTTTGCCTATATTAAGTTATGAATTTTGATCCTAAGGGGGTATAAGGCAAGCAAATCAAAGGTATGATCCTACCCCTAATTAATTCATACATTAGTTGTATTCATGTTTAATTCCAAGATAGAGTGCAAGTTTCCACAGGAGAGTATTCAATAGGCAGTATGCCTACTTGTATGAAACTCAATTCAGATCAAATGCAAAACTTGTATGTTTCTGGAAAAGATGACCAGTTCAAACACTTTGACAGTGTCAAAGACCCTCTGAACCATTACTTTCAAAGGTACATTGCTTCAATGTAACCTGGAAGGGGTTTTAGTGGTTGAACCCAAGTTCCCTCAAGTGTGAATAGTGAAGCCCCATCCATCCTCGTGGTATAATATGTCGTGTATCAGATGAAATTCTTCAAAGTACAATGCACTTGCATGCAGATTCACCGACAACTCTTCAAGGACAATGCATGTGTGCTGTAGATTTTGTGGCTTTTGGTGAAAGCCAACCAATGTACTCAAGCTGATTACAATTACTTAGAAACTGGACATATATGTCGATTCCTTCATTCGTATGTGCGTAAAATGTTCTTTTATCATCATATGATATAGTTTAATATCTGCACTGTTCACATTTTTCTTTCAAGTTGCTGAACAAAGATTTTTCCTTTTTTCCTATATTAAGTTATGAATTTTGATCATAAGGGGGTAGAAGGCAAGTAAATCAAAGTTATGATCCTACCCCTAATTAATTCATACATTAATTGCAGTCATGTTTAATTCCAAGACAGAGTGCAAGTTTCCACATGAGAGTATTCAATAGGAAGTATGTCTACTTGTATGAAACTCAATTCAGATCAAATGCAAAACTTGTCTGTTTTTGACAAAGATGATCAATTCAAACACTTTGACAATGTCAAAGACCCTCTGGACCGTTACTTTCTGAATGAAACAACTCAGAGTTCTAATGATAGAACGTGGTCAAAGAAAGTTCATCAAGAGTGGAGTTACAAATATGCCTTCAGGTTTTCGCATGAATCCTATTCAGTTTGAAAAGAATGATGATACAAATTATCACATGGAACTTATAGCTGGACTTGCTAATATGCACGCAAGGAACTACAACATATCTGAGGTGGATAAGCTCAGTAAATGCACTCGGTACAGGGATATTAATGTTGCATCATCTTAGATTATTACTATTGAGGGTATCTACACTTTGAGTGAATGGTTATGCCTGTTCTTGGATCTACATGTGTCTGTCATTGGAGGTGTACACTTTGATCTTGTCAAGAGGTTTTTGAGGGATATCAATTGATCGGGTCAGGCACCGGAGGACATCATCATCAAATATCAGAGACAGTTTATCCTATGTACAAGGCCTACATTGAACCTGACTTGAAGTCTGCCCATATTAAAATTGTGAACAAATTCAATCCTTTCTCTGGATTTCAAATGCCCACTTACAGTTTAAAGTCCAGTCGTATTTCCACAATAGGACAAATTAAGGAAGTATTTTGTAGAGATCACACAGAGAAAACTGAAGAAAATTATGACATATATCTGTTTCCCCCCGGGGAAGATCCAAATACTTCTCGATCTTACTTGCAGAATAGGGATGGCAATTATAGTCTTAGGTTTGAGGAATGGGTTTCTTCGCAATGAAGAGAGGCACATCGTGGGCTTGTAAAATTGGTGCAAAGACTCAACAACTGTCCGATCAAGAGATCGACGGTGCTGATTAAATTTCTAGTTGGGATTTATCCCACATGTATAGTGCAAAATTTTTTATATTTTTTTATAACCATATCCCTCACTATGACTATTCGATGCATAGTGCAAGGGTATGGTAGGGTCTCTAGGTGCTTGTACTTCACAAAGAATATCACCATCCTGGAGCCTGGGACGACCTATCAGGCCCTAGACCTTTTGGAAGAAATGATAACAATCGTTGATCTACTGATAGAGATGATATCGTCCGTTGGATAAATATTTTTTTTACACATTGTTGGTGCAACGGTCATATGAGTGACCATGGGAAATTGGTCGGAGTTTGAAGTTCCTTACTATTGTTTTGTTTGAATATTAGATGGAACCTTCACCATTATGGACCAAATAGCCAAGAAGGCATAAAAAATCCCAATTCAATGAGTCCATGCCTAAACCAAGTAAAAATGTGAATAATTCAATGATTCCATGCCTAAACCAAGTAAAAATGTGAATAAATGATAAGCCTCTTTGAGTCTCGACAACCTCTTATTATAAGATATTAAATGCACAAAATAATATGAAAATATAAATGAGTCTTTATAATGTATATACATTATATAAAGTGGTCTAGAAGGTAATAATAACCCTGCATGACTGCAATTAATGTATGAATTAATTAGGGGTAGGAATTAGGGGCTTAACATGCCTCTCCCCTTCAAACAAGCAATGTGGCACTCAATGTTGATCGATTGTCGATGTTTTTATATGAATAAATCATATGTCCAAGTTGCATACTCTGTTGGCATGTTCTTCCACTCGATGTTGTACTCAATAATTTTGCTAGACCTTAGTTGTTTAATTCTTGTTTCAATGACCAATTCATGTTATAGTATGATTTTTTTACCTCTTCAACAAGATTTGGAAGAATAATCTAAAATATAATGCTTGTTGTCACCAATCACGTTTTTTAAACATGAAACATCGAGTACCAAATACACACATGAAGGAAGTAACCCCAATATGTAAGCCATACTACCAATCCATTGCAACACTTTATATGGACCATTGTACTTTGATGTTAAGTTATTATCCTTATTTTGTTTCTTGAGGGACATTTGTTTGTATGGTTGCAGCTTAAAAAAAGTTGGGTATATGTGTTATATTCTTTGCATGTGTGTGTGTGGGCGCGTCAGATACGATAATTGTGGTTTTTTCTATTTTTAGCGGATTTTGCTATTTTTAGCGGATTTGTAAATTAATCCCGGATTAAGGGATTAGGGTTTTGGTATCTACGGAATACCTAAAAAAATTGTATATATTGTATGGTGAATGGTGGAATTTTATATAATGAATATAAGAAAGGTTTTCCCGGTTGAGGGTTTCCGGTATAAAATCTCTGTGTATTCTGTGTATGAGCCATTACTTAATTTCTGTCTTTCTTAAGAATCTATATGCATTGCTTTACTTCACAGTTTTAAAACTTACATGTGGTATCATAGCTCATTTTTGGCTTCAGAGGGATGCCTTTGTTGTTGAGGGTTTGACTCGGTCTTGATAGATCAAGTTTATCTTGGGTCTGTGATAAACCTGGGTTTAGTCGGAGCTTTTGCAGTAGAGATTCAAGTAAAGAAAGAGGAATGGCGAGCTCATATAGAATCGAGATAGAGAAGTTCAACGGTAAAAACTTTGAGCTATGGAAGCTCAAGATGGAGGAACTTCTTGTAGACAAAGAACAAT
>JASDQU011400464.1:26860-44532 GCA_032191745.1 Picea mariana | reverse complement strand
GAAATTATCTCTTTTTCAAGGCATTGAGTACTTTTTCTGAGGATTTTCTATGTTATATTGATATTTGGTTCTTAATAGGGTGACCCACTGCTGAGAGTGATGATCAGCGTGGTCTAAGGCTGGGAGGTTCATGGAAGGTATGCACGCAGTTGGTGTACTTCAATTAAAATATAAGTACCAATTCTATGTTCATTGTATGTTGTGTATTTGTACATGTGTTATAATTGATGAGTAATGCCTATATGTATATTCCATGTATGTGTTAATATTGCTTTTGCATGAACAGGTGTATGAGAAGAGTATTGATGTATGTTTAATTGCATTAGATAGATATATACATATATATGTGAATATCATATGTTATCTCTATTTATTTCCTATTAAGTTATATGTGAAATTTTCCGCAAATGAAGTCTGTCTCAGTAGCATGGTCTGGCCTGGGTAGTTGAGGGTGTTATAAATTGGTATCAGAGCAAAGAATTAAAAGATACATTCGTTAGGTAGCATTGTCGGCCTGGCCGATTGGTGTCTAGGGATGTTACAAGTTGGTATTAGAGCCAAGGTTGCAACACTGAGCCTGGATGGTCCATGTAAGTGAAAGTTGAAGCGAAGGTTTCAGAGTGAATTATTGTTGAGAGGGACACATTCAAAGTTCAGATCACCCCTAGGTGCCAAGAAGGCACCGTGTGAACACTGGGACTGTGTTTAGAAGCTCAGGAAGTATAACGACTTAGGGAGTGGAAACAAAGAAAGAATCCACAACAATCGTTGTGTTGGGCCATGAAGTTTGAAATTGGGTCGTAGGATCTGTTCGGGAGGAAGCAGATCCTTCAAAACCTTCAGATCTGGAGAAAATGCATGAAATTTAACCCCTAAGCACTTCATACTTCGCGACTTCAACGAATTTTATGTGTTATAGAGGAGAAAGGGCCGAAGACCGAAGTTTCAAAGTCCCGGAGTGGATCTACACCGTAGATCTGGGGAGAAGTGCTTGACCATTGGTTTTGGTCGAAGATAGATCAGAGTCGTTAGATAAAGCCAATAGAAAGAAGGTAAGGTGCAGTGATGAAAGAAAGATCTTAGCCATCAGATCTACGCGTGGATGATTGTGAGTCCTAGATCTCACAGTTGGATCGGGAGTTCGACGTTCAGAAGAATTGGAATGTACTAGTGTGGAATCTCTTGAAGCTTGAAGTTATGATGCCAAAGAACAGAAGTGGCATGGCATGATGACGTTGCTAGTGGTGACGTGGAAATTTCCTAGACATGCCACGTGCCACCACCTTAATTGTTGACAGTTTTACCATGTGGACCTCGTAAGCTAAAGACTAAAGTAGTTCGAAAGTTCAGAGTTCAAGAGATTTGAGGAATGCAAGTGTAAAATCTTTTGAACCCCGAAGTCCCAAAGTGACGTAACATGCTGACATCACTAGGGATGACATGGACACATGGGATGTGTGCCACATGTCAATGAGTTAATAACCTTTGGAGGATAGAAATTCTAGTTAGAACGTGACATGTGTCACCCATCATAATGGGCCACGTGTTCGCTTCTAGTATTCTGCCTCATGGCACTCCTCTCGAGCATGGGTAGTGGGGCCTCTGATGACTACATAAAGTAGCTTAAACCTTGGCAAAGAATTTAACTAGACCAGGCCCATAATAACTTGACCCCAAAAGATGCGTGGAGCCAGATCGGGAAGTTTGGAGACTTGGTACTTCAAAGGAAAGGTGTTACAATTAGCATTGAGTAGAGAAATCCCTGAAATCCCGTACCGTCGAAGTAACGTGGCATGATGGCATCACTGGGGGTGACATGGAAGTATTTGAAGATTCACAATTTGGGATATTTGTTGTGATGTTCTTTGGAAACCTCCAAAGCTCTAGAGCGTCGAAGTTTTAATACTCTGGATAAGCACCCAACTAATATCACTTGGTCATAGCCGTGGTCACATGTGAATTTAGGGATGAAGAAAAAGGGGTTGGCGCCCAAAAATTGTTGCAGAACAGAGTAGGGCTTAGAGATAGAATCCTAAGGGGTTCTTGATCAACCAAGAACCGTAGAAAATGGAGTCGGATATTATTTTTTTGAACCAAATTGGTTTATGTTATTTTGGAAAATTATTAAGTCTAATAGCCTGACAAAAATTTGGTTGACTGCAGATTTTGTAGAGTTAGCAATTGTCAGAACCAGACAGAATTGTTACATTGTGAAGAGAGGTGGAGGAGGCACAGAACACTTACAGTCTGGAGGATGAAGTTAGAGGAATAGATTTCCATTTGGGAGTTGAAGGAACAAACTCTAATGGGCATGGAAAAGAAATAGATAAAGACATGAGCATGATGAAAATCATTAAAAAATTGAAAAAATATGTCCAAATTCACCGGGCAGATAACAAAAGGCTTATGAGAGCCAGAGAGAAACAGAGAGACTTCAATATGAATCTGATGCAGAGCCTGGAAATAATTGAAAGGAAGTTGGATAAGGAGAGTGGCTCCATCAAATCAGGAATTCATGGGACCCTTGAGAAGAAAGGAAGATCAAGGAATGGTAGCAGACATCGCCAACACTCCCAAAAGCATTCCCATAAGAGAGTACACAATAGCTCAAGTCCATCCCTTTTCAGGAAACATAGGAGGCCTGGGGTGGATGAGTTGAAAGGGGAAATGAATAAGATCAAACCTCCTACTTTTGATGGAGCACCAGAGGGATGAAGATGATGAAACGTGGCTACTTGGCATGAGGAAATATTTCCAATTGCATAATTATTCTTCTCATGCAGAGGGAAGAATTGCAATATATCAGTTGAAAGGATAGGTATCCATGTGGTGGGATAATCTTGTGCAAGTGCAACACATCAAGGAGAGGGATTTCACATGGAAGGAATTCAAGAAACATTTTGAAAAGAACTACTTAACCAAGATATACTATGAAAGAAGATGAAGGAGTTCTTTGAACTTAAATTGGGCAGCATGACTATATATGGATACGAAAAGAGATTTATAGAGTTATTGAAGTATGTCCCTTTCATTAGGGAAGAGACAATTAAGATTCAGAGGTGTCTGAGTGGGATGCCATATTTTATCAGTGAAAAAATCCAATATGATGATCCCAAGACTCTGGAAGAAACCATAAGGAGAGAAACATGCTTACATGATCAGCATAGGGGAAAGCCTACTTTCCAAAGAGATTGGGAAGACAAAAAGAAGTTAAATAAGGAACAAAGGTAGAAGGGAAACAAGCCACCATTTTTCAGAAATAGTCTTCAAGGATAGCCATTTTTTAGGGAGCCTAGAATGGTTGAAGTAGGTGGGAAAAGGCCAAGGCAGACACCTATGTAGTGTTGGGGATGTAATGGAGATCACAGGTATAGAGATTTCCCTCACAGAAAGGACAAGGTGAGAGTTGTTCACCATGTTCAGCAAGCAGAAACAATGGAGGACATGGGTAGAAGAGTACCAAGGATCTATGCATCCCTGGACAACAAGCAAGCTGAGTTTCAATCACACATGATTGAAGTTGAAGGTATGATCAATAACCATGCTTTTATTCTTTTAATAGACTCGGGAGATAGTCATATTTACATAGATCCTAAAGTTGTGTAAAGATTCCTTTTTCCAAGAATCAAGCATGAGAAATCTTGGTTGTTACAACTGGCTACATGAGCCAAGAGGAATGTTGTTGACTTGGTTAAATCATGTCGAGTGGGCATGAATGGACTAGGTACCAAGGAAGATTTGAACATCTTGCCTTTGGGATCATATGATTTCCTAATTGGTATGGATTGGTTGGACCAGCACCATGCCATATTAGAATTTCATAACAAGGAATTCACTTGTTTGGATGAGGAAGGAAATCAGAGAACATTCCAAGGAATTCACAGGGAAGTTATTGTCTGAGAAATATCAGCAATGCAGCTGAAGAAGTGTTACATAAAGGGTTGTCAAATATTTGCAGCCCATGTATAGGAAGCATCTAAGGATAAGGCGCCAAATATAGAGGATCATGCAGTCCTAGAAGATTTTGAAGAGGTGTTCAAGGAGGTACCAATACTACACCCAAAGAGAGATATTGATTTCTCTATTAATTTAATGTTTGGAGCAGCTCCAGTATCAAAGATTCCTTACAAAATGAATACACCAGAGCTGAAGAAGTTGCAAATGCAGCTGGAAGAAATTTTAAAGAAGGGGTGCATACGCCCAAGTGTGTCACCTTGGGTTGCCCTAGTCTTGTTCGTGAAGAAGAAAGATGGGACATTGATATTGTGAATCGACTTCAGGAAGTTGAACAAAGTGACTATAAAGAACAAGTATCCTCTACCAAGGATTGATGATATCTTCGATCATTTGAAGGATGCAAGGATATTTTCAAAGATAGATCTCAGGTCGGGATACCATGAGGTAAGGATTAAAGAGGAAGAAATCAGCGAGACCGCCTTCAGGACAAGGTATGGTCATTATGAATTCACAGTGGTGCCATTTGGGTTATCAAATGCACCAATTGTTTTCATGTGTTTAATGAATGGTGTTTTCCGAGAATATTTAGACAAGTTTGTCATTGTCTTTTTGGATGACATCCTTGTATATTCCAAGTCGGAAGAATAACATGAGCATCATTTGAGGATTATGTTGCAAGTGATAAGAGAGCATTAGTTGTATGCAAAATTGAGAAAATGCTCATTTTATCAAAACATAATTCACTATTTGGGGAATATCATATCTGAAGAATTGATAGCAGTAGACCCTAAAAAGATTGAGGCCATTAAAGGGTGGACAACACCTAAGAATGTGACATAAGTCATATCCTTCATGGGTATAGATGGCTACTACAGAAGGTTCATTGCAGGGTTTTCAAGAATAGCTCAACCCATCACTTCCTTGCAAAGGAAGGGGAAGAACTTTCAATGGACAATAGAATGTGAAATGAGCTTCCAGCAATTGAAGCAGCGGTTAACCAGTGCTCCAATTCTGAAGATCGTTGATCTGAATGAAGATTTTGTTGTCTACACAGATGCATGCAAAGAAGGACTAGGAGGGGTCCTTAGCCAGAAAGGATATGTGATATGTTTCGAGTCCATAAAATTGAAAGAGAATGAAAGGATCTACGCCACTCATGATTTGGAGTTGGCATCCATAGTGCATGCTTTGAAGAAGTGGAGACACTACCTCATGGGAAAGAGGTTTGAGCTAAGACCAGACCATAATGGTCTGAAATATTTGTTTGATCAACCAACTTTGAATGTTAGGTAGAGTAGATGGTTGGAATTCCTCTATGAATATGAATTTGATATCAAGAACATCAAAGGAAAGGAGAACAAAGTGGATTATGCACTCAGCAGGAGAGTGCATGAATTGCATGCTACAACCATTAGCATGTATCAGACGGATCTCAAAGGCAGAATTTATGAGGCTGCAAAAGTTGATTTGCAATACATGGAATTAGTAACTAAATTGAAGCAAGGTAAAATGCAGCAGAAAGCTGAAAATTACGAACTGGGAATTGATGGAATTCTCTTGTACATAAAAAGAGTTTATGTACCCAATTATCCTGAATTGAGGAGTATGATTTTAAAACAAATGCATAATGTGCCTTATATTGGGCACCCTGGATATCAGAAAATAGTTTCAGCAGTCAAGAGCCAACATTATTGGCCAAGCATGAAGAAATAAACTGCAGAATACATAGCCAAATGTTTAGAGTGTCAAAGGGTCAAGGTTGAGCATAGACACCCAGCAGGGTTGCTACAACCATTACCCATTCTTGAGTGGAAGTGGGAAGTGGTGACAGTGTGTTTCATCACAAGATTACCCAGAAGAAACAAGCAACATGATTCCATCATGGTAGTGATAGATAAGCTTACTAAAGAATCCCATTTTATTCCATTAAAAACTACTCACAAGGAAATTAATGTTCTAGATATTTATATGAGGGAAGTAGCATGCTTTCATGGCATACCGAAGAAAATTGTGTCTGATAGAGACCCAAAATTTACCTCAAATTTTTGGAGAGGATCATTCAATGGGTTCGGAACGAACCTGAACTTTAGCACAACCTATCATCCTAAGTCTGATGGACAAACAAAAAGAGTAAATCAAGTGATAGAAGATATGCTAAGGATGTACGTGATGGAAAAACCTACACTTGGTAGAGTTTTCTTACAACAACGGGTATCAAGCATCACTGAATATGATCCTATTTGAGGCACTTTATGGCAGAAAGTGCAACACCCCAGTAAGTTGGGACAACCCAGTTGATAGAATAGTGGTTGGGCCAGAGTTTCTCAAGGAAATGAAAGAACAAATGTTGCAGATTAAGTAGAATTTGAAGGCTTCCCAAGACAGGAAGAAAATATATTCTAACAAGGGTAGAACACACAAGGATTTTAAAGTGGGTGATCATGTTTTCTTGAAGGTGAAAGCCAACAAAAGTTCCCTGAAGATGGGAAACTGTTCCAAGTTGGTAGCAAGATATTGTGGGTCGTTTGAAATCCTAGAGAGGATTGGTTCAGTAGCTTATATGCTTGCATTTATTGCATCTATGACTATACATAATGTATTTCATGTCTCATTTTTTAAGAAACATATACATGATGCTAATCATGTTATTTTGGAATGTGATTCAGGTGGAGCAAGAAAGCGCCTTTCAGGTGCATCCGGTGCACATACTGGATCGAAAAATCAAGCAGCTCTGGAATCGATCCATAGGGCTTGTAAAGGTCTAGTGGACCTGGTACGGTCCTGAGGATGCAACATGGGAGCACGAAGATGCTATGCAGGCAAAATACCTGCATCTTTTTAAAGATTTTGAAAATCTTGTTGATGTTGTGTAATGAGTTGCACTGAGGACAGTAAAAAAATAAGGGGAGGGGATTGTAATATCCCAAGGTTGAGCCTCGATTGTAATTGTGAATGTAACATGTTTTGTAGGCTCGTGAGCCAAGTATTTATAAGCTGGTAGGATTATGTGTTTATTAGGCCGGAGAGCCTAGATGTTAAAGGCCAGAAGCTTGTTTTGTACATGTAAATATTCATATTATTAATATAAACAATATCATTGCATGTAGACCTACCACGAAGAAAGAGTATGGGGGACTAAGCTCCACTAGGTTGGGTAAGGGAAGGGGGTTGAGAGGCTGGAATGAGGGGCTAATCTTAAGAGTTTAAGTCTAATAGAATAATATATATATTATTATTCTAAATGATATGAGTGGGGTATGAATATATCTTAAGTTCCTTTGAAAAGAGGGTATGACTTCCAAATCGAGAGGAACGCATTTCATGAACGCCATGTGCCAGCTCAGGCACATGTAATATAAGTATGAATTCATAATGTTTTGAGGGCTTCGCTTGGCCATTTTTTCACCAACACACCCAGCAAGCATTGAGTACCCTAGTACGCCTTGTTGCATTCCTAAACCTTACCGAACTTATGCAACATAACCAAATTGACACCCCTGCTACACATGTGCCCTTGGGGTTTGCCTATGTTTTATCCTATCTATATTATTTCCCACGTCCAGTTTTTGTTGTTTTCATCACCATGCTCGTGTGTTGAGGAGAGGGAGTGAAGAAGTGATTTGTCAGGCCCGTGAATAGAAGAAGCAGTTTTTCATGCCTGTGAGAAACTCTCTCCATGTGAGAGAGTGTGTTGAGGAAGTGAGTTATCCTGGAGGGATTCCAGTAGCAGCTACAAATCTTTGAGAATTCCTAATCTAGAATGTTTTTGAAGCCCAAGGAAAGGGAGGTATAGCAGATGATGGATTGTTGGACAGTGAAGGTGTAAACTCCTAGGGTGGGGCAGGCATGTGGGGAATGAGATTTTGTGAGCTATGGGCGTAAGTGGCTCCTTGGAGAAAATCCTTCATGTTGTACTATGCAAGTTCCTGTTGTCCTTGCCTATCCGAGGAATCTCTTTCCCAGTGAATTTTAGTCCCAGCTCAGGGGTGATGCATTGTTGAGAGTGATGAGCAACATGATCTAAGGCTGGGAGGTTTGTGGAAGGTCTTCATGCAGCTGGTGTACTTCAATTAAAATATATAAGTACCAATTCTTTGTTCATTGTATGTTGTGTATTTGTACATGTGTTATAATTGATGAGTAATGCCTATATGTATATTGCATGTATGTGTTAATGTTGCTTTTGCATGAACAGGTGTATGAGCAGAGTAGTGATGTATGTTTAATTGCATTAGATAGATATATACATATATATATATGTGAATATCATATGTTATCTCTATTTATTTTCTGTTAAGTTTATATGTGAAATTTTCCGCAAATGAAGTATGTCTCAGTAGCATGGCTCGGCCTGGGTAGTCGGGGGTGTTACAAATTGGTATCAGAGCAGAGAATTAAAAGATATAGTCGTTAGGAATTGTTGTCGGCCTGGCTGGTTGGTGGCTAGGGAAGTTACAGTTGTCTTTATCATGCTTTGGTTGTTGTGTATTTGCAGACCTGAACTTCCATTTGTTTTGGTGCCTAAATTTCTGCTCGATTTTGACAACATATCGATAGGTAGCTCCCAATGATGACATGTTTAGGAAATCCATTTTGGTTTGGATGTACCTATGCAAATCCCCACGGTATATCAAAACCAGATGCCTCTTAGAGTATTTGATACCCAACTTGGTGCGCAAGGTATGGAAAGTATTGGTGAACTCCAACATTGTTTGGCTCTTCTCTTACTATAGTGTGGTCCATCTCATGTACTGGTCTTCATAGTTATCAACAAGGTAATACTTCTCCTTGACCACATACACAAAAAATACCAAGTGGGATCGGCCCCATATATTCCAAATTCCTCTTTGGAACTTTGCTCCGAGTAAGTTTCCCACCAATGTTTGACATGGGGGAGATCCTTGAGGAGTGCGAAGGTGATATTTTCCATGTCAAAAGAATTGTGAATAGAGAAATAAACTTCTCGCATATTTAACCATTTTGCTAAGGCATCTGCATCTATTTGACCTTCAAATACAAGAATATAAAAATTAAATTGTACCTTGAAGGGAAAGGTTCCTCCAAAGTGTCCACTTGATGAAGATGTACATGTTGCTATTGGCAGGCATTAAAGGATGTGGGAAAAATTCTCCATCATTTTGTCCCTTTTTCGCAAGAGATCTTGCTCAAGAAACGGGTTAATAGAATATTTTTCTCCACTGTTTTTCTTTTCTTCCACTATGGAGGGTTTCTTGGGCGTGCGAGAGCGATTTTCCTCAAGAGAGACAATCTCGAGACCCAAATTGCTATACTCGAACCTTGTTGGGGACATGCACTGAAAAACAATCAAGAGCAGCCTACTCGGATCCCACTGATCCAGATTATTTTCGGAAAAAAATGAGAGCATAGATATTACAATGAAGTGCACATAAAAATTACCAGAAACATAGAAATACAGTAATACATGATTTCTATTAATGAAATAAATGTACAGAGACTGTAAAAATACATAGTGAAAGACTCGCTAAAATGATGAAATCTTATCTCTGAGAAGAGATATGATGACTGTGCTCATTCACAAGAATATGAGTACAATGAGGCTCTGAAGACATTTCTATAATAAACATGAATTTTGAAACCCTAGACATCCAAAAACCTAACCCTAGGAGATGTAGCGCCAAAAGTCATGTTGGCCCCGTTGGGGTAAGTTAGTACATCAACTTCTCGGGGTCAGAACGTTTGCATACAAACTCTGTTTTAGGCATGTGATAGCTCGTTTGAAAGGTATTTTTGATAAATATGCATCATGCCCTCAAACTTTGACTCAAACTACATTTTGATTGTGGAAAGCCAAGAAAACATTGTTTAGGGCCCCAAAACAGCCCTAGAAGTACAAAAAAGATGTACTGACATGAAAACTTCCAACATAATCCAGTCAGAATAGGTGGGAAACCACCATTATCTACCTGGATGTTGTATCAAGATTTATGACAACCCCAGAAGTGCAAAAAGTACAATTACAAAGAAGTTTCCCCATTACAGGGAAACGTGTTGAACTGAAAACTATCAAGATCAACCAGTTGGAATTTGGAACAAGTGGGTGGTCACCAATATCCACCTAGATCATTCCTCCCCCATTAGGAAGAAATGGTATACATTGTGTTGATTTCCCAAGGAAGAGGGGAAAGCATTTATTGAATCTGAATCTTGGTGAGTTGTGTACCTTGTTGGAGAAGTTGTGTCGCTTGGTCTATGGAAGGCTGTCACGAACCTGTTGTTGTCAGGGTTGAATCTGTTCCACCAACCTGTTGTCTTAGGTCTTGATGGGGCATTGCGTAGGCACCATAATAGGTGAAGAAATAATATTTTCTTTCTCTTCTGCAATATGCTTCTATTAGATAGAATGTGTTGAGGTTGTAGTGGTTGCAGTGGCCTTATGTGCATCCTTTGAACAGACTGTGAAGAGGCTGAATTTTGCAATATGAGAGATTGCCTTGCAACAATGTTTTGGTGGAACAATAGCCAGAACTACCTATAGTATCCTGTAGATATGACCCCCCAAGAGTAATAATGACACTACAGGGTCGAGACTCATAAACAACATGATGTTTCCACATAAATGGCTTGCCCAAAACAACATCATAGACATCAAGAGGGGCAACATCACATACTACCACATCCTTGAAGGGTTGGATTCCATAGAACAAGAGACGTTGCTGGCTAACACAGAGATCTCATCCCTAGTGAAGCCACCCGATGTTGTATGGTTGTGGGTGTGGTGTTATCGACAACCCCAACTATTTGACGACCTCAACTAAGATTAGGTTCTTCTGGATGTCGCTATCAACATTGAAATGCAATGGGGTCCCCTTCACCCACATCTGTGAATGGAAGAGGTGCTCCCCCTCTCCAGGATCTACTGGTTCTTCTGGTTGAATTGTTATGGTTTCGATAGTAGCAGTGGGGTTTGCGTCGATGATTTGTATTTTTTCATTATTTTTTGGATCATATTATGAATCAGGGTTCGGCTCCTTGTCTTTGATCTCGACCACCAATGACTATTTCAAGCGACATTCATCAGTGTTGTGCCAAGGGATTTTGAGGAATTTGCACCACTTCTTAGTGTCATTCTTCGTCTTTCCTTTACCCTTCTTTTCTTGTGTCTTCGATTGGTTGTCAGGAGGTTGTTGGTTAGGGTCATCTTTATCATGCTTTGGTTGTTGCGGATTTGCAGACCCAAACTCCCATTTGTTCTCGTGCCTAGATTTCTTCTTGATTTTGACAGTATATCGATAGGCAATTCTCAATGATGAGATGTTTAGGAAATCCATTTCAGTTTGGATGTACCTATGCAGAGCCCCACAGTATTTCAAAACCAGATGTCACTCGGAGTCTTTGATACCCAACTTGGTGCACAAGGTATGGAAAGTATTTGTGAACTCCAACATTGTTTTCCTCTTCTCTTACCACAATGTGGTCCATCTCATGTATTGGTCTTCATAGTTATCAATAGGGTAATATTGTTCCTTGACTGCATCCAAAAAAAATCTCAAGTGGGCTCGGGCCCATATAGTCCATATTCCTCTATGGAAATTTTCTCTGAGTAATTTTCCCACCAATGCTTGACATGGGGGAGAGCCTTGAGGAGTGTGAAGGTGATATTTTCCCTATCGGAAAAATTGTGAACAAAGAAATAACCTTCTAGTAGATTTAACCATTTTTCTAAGGCATCTGCATCTATATGACTTTCAAATACAGGAATATCAAAATTAACTTGTACATTGAAGGGAGATTTTCCTTCAAAGTGTCTGCTTGATGAAGATGTGCATGTTGTTATCGGCAGGTGTTGAAGGATGTGGGAAAAATTATCCATCATTTCATTCCTTTGCCGCGCAAGAGATTTCTCAAGAAATAGGTTAATATAATCTTATGCTCCGCCATTTTTCTTTTCTTCCACCATGGAGGGTTTATTGGCCATGCGAGAGAAATTTTCCTCAAGAGAGACAAGCTCGGGACCCAACTTGCTATACTCAGACCTTGTTGGGGACATGCACTGAAAATAATCAAGAGCAGCCTACTCTGATACCACTGATCCAGATTATTTTTGGAATGAAATGGAGGCCAAGATATTACAATGAAGTGCACATAAATATTACCAGAAATGGAGAAATACAGTAATGTATGATTTATGTTAACGAAAGAAATGTACAGAGATTGTAAAAATACAGAGTGAAAGACTCGCTAAAATGGTAGAAGCTTATCTCTGAGAAGAGATGTGATGGCTATGCTCATTCGCAAGAGGATGAGTACAATGAGGTTCTGAAGACCTTTTTATAATAAACATGAATTCCAAAACCCTAGACATCCAAAAACCTAACCCTAGGAGATGAAGCACCAAAATTCATGTGGGCTCTGTTAGGGCAAGTTAGTACATCAACTTCTAGGGGTCGTAACTTTTCATATCATCTATGTTTTAGGCGTGTGATAGACCATTGGAAAGATCTTTTCAAGAAATATGCATTGTGTCATCAAACTTGGAATATGCCTATATTTTGACCGTGACAAGCCAAGAAAACATTGTTTCGGGCCCAAAAACGGCCCTCGAAATAGAGAATATGTACTGACATGAAAACTTCCAAAATAAGCCAGTTGGAATAGGTGGGAGACCATCATTATCCACCTTGATGTTGTGTTGGGCTTTAGGATAGCCCCAGAAGTGCAGAACGCACAATTACAAAGAAATGTCCCCATTACATAGAAACGTGTTGAATTGAAAACTGTCAAGACGAGCCAGTTGGAATTTGGAACAGGTGGGTGGCCACCAATATCCACTTCGATCACTCCTAAAATGTGATGTGTCTTATTATTTAGAGGGATCCGAGATAATTTTATGGAACTCCTCAAACTTATGGGTTGGGGAGAATTTTCTCATCTAAAATAAGATATCATCTTGGAGATTTGTCATAAGTATTCCAGAGACACATCTAAAACAAGGAAAGTGCCAACAGATATATTGAAAAGGATAGGAAGGATAGTCAAAAGTGAAGTAACAAGGGAAGAAGTTGGGAACACATTGGAGAACCTCAAGACCAAAATACTCACCTCCATAAGCTATCAAATGGATACATTGCAGACAAAAAAGAATCAGGAAGAAATAGAATGAGCATTGGCCATCTTCTTCCCAAAGTGTTGAACTAAGCATCCAAAAAGGGAGTGTCTATTGGATCAAATCAAAGTATGTGGAATATGCAGCGCGGACCAAACTATACATAATTTTCCATCCTTTCCCGGACTTAAGGACATCTATCAGAAACTAGAGGAACTAGAACAATTGTGATACGTCTCTCAAAGGAGACCCTGGCAGCCTAAACCTCGAGGTATGATCCTAGACCAATCACAATATTTCAATTCATATTGGACCAACCCTTCTATGAAATACACTTCTCAACCATGGGGTATGCCAACTCAACAATCGGTAGCTCCTCCTCCTAATCAGCTATGGAAATAAGTTTGGACAAATCCCACCATGGGTGGACCACAACAATTTATGACATAGCCACCCATGCAACTTCTTCCTCCACCCCATATGCAAGCATCTACATCCATCCCTCCTCGACCACAACCCATGCCTAACCCAAATAACAGGAGGCCATGTTAGAATATTTAGACACTTAGGAGTTAGTTAATATCTACTTGGTCTAATGTTTCATTAGGTAAAAGTGTGTTTCTTTAGTATGCATTAGTATGCATTTGTAGTTAGGAAATCTGACGGTCACAATATGTTCCCGACATAGAGTGATCTGACGGTTCATATTATCCTCGATATTAAAGTCCATTGATATGTGGTTTAACACTAGATTGGTCCATGATCTCTATTTAAAGAGCATGGAGGGTCATTTGTCGATCATCAATTGTGAGAAACTCTCTTGTAAAATCTCTTTGTAATATTTTTCTTTTGCACTAATAAACTGCTCCAACTAGTCACGTTGGTTGGGGCCGTGGATGTTTCCCCGTAGGGGTTTTACCACGTCAAAACATCAGTGTGTTGATATTTCATTTGGTTGTGTGAGTGGTTATTGAAGGTGTTCGTCCTTTGTTGGAATACATGTGTTGTCGAACATGGTATCAGAGCTTGTTTGAATACCCGCTCCTATTGTAGATCAAGATTGTGAAGCCGAGTTGCCTCATATCCATTTTTTTCCATTTTCGTACATTTGTTAGCTGAGAGGACTGTTCCATTGTGTTTGGAGTGCTTTTTTCGATCAGGAACACTTTTCATTTCACTCGAAAGGTTTTTTGTTTTCCCAATACTATACGGCCATTTCAGTCATATCCGAAGGTATAAAGCATGAATATACATTTTTAAAATTTTTGCAGAGTATTATTTTGGTTTTATTTCAGCTTTATATTATTTGTTTCTAGGTTTCTACTCTTTTAGATATGAGTATTTTCTTTTCCCGTCGCCCTGTCCGATCTCGGAAAATCAGAAATAGATAGGAAAAGGTGCATCTTCTGGGTAAGCTAACCGAGATCTAAACCTTGTTGTCATCGAGAAGCAATTTTTTTTTCTTGTGTGAAAAGAGTTTTTTTTAGCAAGCTCTTCAAGGCCATCTTTCACAACAACAACAACACCCGCAATCATCTTGCTAAACATTACAATATGTTTTGCTAGACCATTTGGTTAAAATTTTCCTTATTAAGTAAGAGGTCTTGAGTTCAAATCTCTTTTTTTGTTACTTTTTTTGAAAAATTCCATGCTCAAATTGTAAAGTGAATTTCACTTGAAGTATAAAAGTGAATCACTATAAGTAGCTTTAATATTTTATTTTAGAGTTATTTATTTTGCATGCATCTTTTCTTTTATAAAGTAACTTCATTGTAAAAGTGATCCCCACTTCTCTTTATAAAAGTGGGTCACTTCATAAAGCAACTTACACCACCACGTGGTTCTTTGGTTACTGTTTATGCCTTTTTTTAAAAGGGCATAATTTTCATATCCGAAGTCCGTTTTTAGTGTCGTTTTTTCTTAAAACTGCACAATTTTTCGGTATATTTTCATCCACATCATCAGTTTCAGTTTTTAACTCCATATTATCTACAGATTTAATATGGATTCTTCCAGTAATATTTTGTTTACTAGCACCAACTACTTCCAATGGAAATCTCATATGGACGATTTATTAAGAATTAAAGGCTTGTACCGGATTATATTGGGAAAGGAAAAAGAACCCACTAATGCTGATAAGAAATTCAAATGGGTTAATAGGAGTGAAAAAGCACGTGGAATAATCAGAATATCCATATATCCTGATTTAAGGTTCCACCTTAAAGAAATCGATGACCGCGATGAAGCTTGGGAAAATATTGAATCTGTTTTTGGTAAACTCAATATTATTTGAGCATGACAGTTAGAAAATCAAGTACTGACTTTAAATCCAAGTGATTATTCTTCCATTGGAGTCTGTCTATATAATTTTAAAACACTCAGAATTTTATGTGAAGAATGTGAGATAAAGATGGATGAAGAGTGTTGCATCTATCTTATTATCTCTAAGATAGGTAGTGCATATTCTATGTTTGTATCTACCTTTTATGCCATGAGAGAGGCTCTAGGGATAGCTTATAAAAAACCCACTCTTGATTCATTTGGTGTTTCTTTGATTATAGAGGAAGATAATCTTGTACAACTTGGAGTGATCAACATTGCAGGTACCTCCAACAAAGCCTTAGTTTCCCAGCATAAAGATAAACCCAAGAATCCCAAGAAAAAACATCCTCGCTACCACAACAAGAAACATAAGGGTGCCAAACCCACTCAAACAGCTTCAGCTCCTAATGGTGACAAAGGAGAAAAATATAAAAATAAGAAGACTGATAGACATTGCAAATTTTGTGATAAAGATGGTCATGATGAATCCAAATGTTTCAAGAAGATGATAGCTTTAGAAACAACAATGAAGAAGCACAACATTAGTATTGATTCTACTTCTTCTTTTTCTTCTCATGGAAATGCACTTTCTGCTTCTGGTTTCTCCTTCAATACAACTTCTGCTTCTTCTCCTGGTGAGTAGCTTATTGATTCTGGAGCATCTTATCATATGGATAAGGATAGAGACATATTTTCTACTCTAAATGAATGTAACACCAAGAAAATATTTGTTGGTGATGATAGATCTCTTAGTGTTGAAGGATCTGGAATAGTTTAAGTAGAAAATGGTCATTTCAATTATGTATTATGTGTTCCAAGTCTTTCTTGTAACCTTCTATCAGTATACCAAATCACTCATTCAGGTGAAGGTAAAACCGTAGAGTTTTCACCTCACCCAGTTGTAATCAAGGATCTAAAAGATCCTAAGCATGTTCTTGCAACTGGAATTGTTGATGATATTACCAAGTTGTACAAATTTGACAACTTTGGGTCATCATCTTTTTCATATATTTTTGTTGCTCATAGTGATGACTTGCAAACTTTGGCATGAGTGGTTTGGTCATCTAAACTATCGTTCATTGCAGCAACTATGTAATCAACATATAGTGACTGGACTTCCTCTTGTTTCATGCAGAGATGGTGTTTTTTCTGATTGTGTTCTCAACAAACATCATCAGGATGGTTTTGACAAACGTGCCTCTCAGCACGCCTCGGACCGTTTGAAACTTGTTCACAGTGATTTGTGTGGTCCAATTTCTTCTCCTTCTCTTTGTGGGTGAAAGTATTTATTAACTTTCATTGATGACTTTTCTAGATGTACTTGGGTTTACTTCTTAAACCTTAAGAGCAAAGTTTTTGACAAGTTTTTGGCCTACAAGGCCCTTGTAGAAAAGCAATTTGGACATCAAATTCAAAATTTAAGAACAGATAATGGAGGCGAATATGTCAACAATAATTTTACAAGTTACTACACTACACAGGGCATCCAAATGCAACACACTGTTCCATATACACCACAACAAAATGGTGTTGTTGAGAGAAAGAACCACACATTAAAAGAAATGGTTAATTGTATGATCCAATATAAGGGATTAAGTCTAAATTATTGGGCGTAGTCAATCAACTATGCAAATTACATAGTAAATCACACTCCCAAAAAGGCTCTTAAAAATATAACACCCAAAGAATCTTGGACTAAAATTAAACCATATGTAAGTCACTTATGTGTATTTGGCAGTATAGCATGGGCTCACATTCCTGATGAGAAAAGGAAAGCATCCAGCCTAAAAGTGAGAAGTGTATATTTGTTGGTTATTCTAAAGATGTCAAAGGTTATAGACTTCTTCAACCACATTGTAATGAAATTATTATTAGAAGAGATGTTAAATTTGATGAAAATCTCTTGGCATGCGAGCCTAATTCGACGATTGTGCCTTCTTCGGCCTGCAAGTCATCTTCGACGTTTGTGCCTTCTTTTGTTCCTATTTTGGTTTCTTCTTCGGATGATGATGGTGAGGATGAAATCCACCTCTGCCTACTCACCTTCCTCCAGATGAGTCCTTTGAACCTGAACCAGCACCAATTCTCCTAGATGGATATGTTCAACAAGAGAAGCAATTGGTGGTCTTGTCAGTGATCCTTTAGATCAGCGTCGAACATGTTCACAGTTCCAATGAGCCTCTTCTCTTTTGTCTCAAGTTTCAGACACTCGTGATCCAGAGACATTTTCAGAAGATTTAGGTCATCCAGATTGGGATACAAAAATGAATGAAGAGTATCGTTCTTTAATGGAAAATGATACTTGGGA